>JAKELH010000812.1:0-27454 GCA_021525015.1 Lactarius pseudohatsudake
CAGACCTCACGAAGTTCCATCTGCAACTCCGTGAGGGCTAGGTCAGGTCGGCGATTCACACAGTCACAAAGGAACTACACCCTATGAGACGACGACCGAGCTGAGAGATAGAAACACACCTTTCTATCCATCGCAGTGAGGACGTGTGGCCGGCCGGTGACAATAGGCTTGCACGAAAAATCGCCAGTTTCACGATGTGTGCTTCGCAGTCGCTTGATGGATTGGATGCTAATTCCCGTAAGTTCATGGATGTCCGTGTCACAAAGACCCTGGATAGACAGAGACATAGCCATTTCTTTGAGGTCGTCCAAGATGTGATGGCCAACCATGATCAGGGAGGGGGTGGAGGTGGAAGTGGAAGTGGAAGACAAAAAAGGGACAATTGTTTCGCAATAGGCAGTGAGTGCAGGATAACCTTAACTCTGCAGGCCCTTTGCTGCGTGCCGTCCCAGGATAACTATTTGGTACCATGGATAACTATTTGATACCCTGGATAACTATTTAATAACTACATATTTGCGAGATACCGAATTTCCCGAGAATTTCAAACCATACTTAACTATGAACCCCGCACATGAAATTTGGAGGTCAGCCCCTGTCCATTCGTACGCAAGGGGCCCCCTGTTTTGGACTTTGCTGTAATGGAAACCTTGTCATATTTCCCCCAGAGGTCCATGTTGTAAAAGCCATGCAATAATAGTGACCAGACTGGGGTTTGAAACCAGGCCTTCTGGATATATACCAGGTGCTCTACCAACTGAGCTACCTGACCTTGGGTTACTGAGGTGGATAGTTTTATATGCACTGAACTGGTCCCACCTCTTTGGGGTGACCAAACTGGAACATCTTTGTCCAGGTCATGTGACAGATTACTAATCCAACACATGTGAGTGAGCTCACCAGGCAAAGTCTCGTGGACTGACTTCTCATTATAGGTGTCTTTCATTGTTTGGCTTCAGTACACACAACACAATCGGGTTTAGGTGTCTCAGTGTCCATGTGGAAACCATCAACGAGTCTGTTGTCTAGCAGCTTCTGTAACCCAGTGTAGCTGACATGTCTGAATCTCTGGTGCCAGGTTTCCTAGCTTGGGAGTATTTTGGAGGTGGTGAAAGTAGCAGAAGTGGTCACCTGTGGCCTTTGGCTAGGACAAATAGTAATGTCCATCCGAGTCTTATACAAGTTGTTTTGTGCCAATTGTCCTTCGGCTATCTGCTTTCCAGCTTTGGTGGTCAGTGTGAGCTTTCCGTGACCGAATACACATGTTCTGTCAACTTGGTCCCAACATCCCAGAGAGAGTAAGTTATTCTTATTGGTTGGGATGTGCAGGATGTTCCCAAGTCACAGAAGGTAGACTTTACCATTTAACCATGATTTGAGTTTGACCATGCCTGTCCACTTAGCTGAGGGACTTTGGTACTGCCAATGCCGATCACAGAAGCATGCTGGAGCAATTTGTATTCTGCAAATGCAGTGCGCTCGTTCGCAATGTGTGACATTGTTGTGCTATCAGCAAACCAGTCATACTAGATAGTGCGTGTGTCAATTGCTGTAACATCACTAGGATCGTAATCCTCAAAGTTGTAACACTTGCCAAAGTACTCCAGCTCACTCTGTTTCTCTGTCATGATGAGCACAACTTGCTCATCATAGGTGGTGGTGTGGACTTCTTTGATTTTAGAGGTAGAAGCCTTACCACTGCCACCTTCACCATTGCTGACCTTCCTCTTCTTCCAACAGTTAGTGCAATGCTTTCTCTTGCATTTACTGTGTCAGCCAGGCATTCCACTGGAATTCCCAGACTGAGCATTGTCCATGCACTGAGTAAGGGAGGGCTTGGATCTAATGGCTTGATTGATGCTGCCGCTGTTGCCTTTGCGTATTTGGTGTCACACCTCCTCCTCCTTGATAATACCAATAAACTTTTGCAAGCTCACCAACTTCTTTGGGTCCACCTGCTGGTCTCCAAACTCCCTTCCAATGTATGACTGCCAGTGAGTGAATGCGTCCCAGGAACGTGGGAGCGCCCACACAATGAGGATCTTGAAGTACTCATCGTCAAGTGGCATGTGAGTGTTGCACACCTGAATGAGGTGTTCCCACTGACTCTTCAGTTGGTTAAGTAGCTCAGTTATGTTAGTATTTTTGTCAGAAACGATGTGATTCAGAGCATAGAGGATACTGAAATAAGTGTTGAGCCCTTTTGTCTGATGCACAGCCTCAAGGTTCGCCCAGATCTCTGCTGCTGTCTCACAATGGTGTGTGGACCATCTGCAGATATGTTATATTGTTTGTGATGAGTGTCTGGGCATAGCTGTTGTTGTCTTCCCAGACTTCCGCATTCCAAGGACTGGCAGGGCACGGAAGAGTTCCATCAGTGTACTGACATATGCGACAGGAGCAGAGCATCCTCCACATTCTCTGTAGGGATTGGCGCGGGTTTACCCGCGGAAATCACGCGGGTTTTTGTATGGGTCTTGTAGGGCTTGACAGTGCGGTCCAGGGGCACTTTTTTTTGTGCAATTTGGTGGAAAAATGGCTCAGCTATAACCTCAACAAGTTTGGAGCCCATAGCACTGAAATTGATGTCACAGTGTGACAAAAAGCGACCACGGGTAGGCAAAAACCCGTGACATGATGAGGTCACGGGTTTTTTCTGACCTGTGGTCATTTGTGACATCGCTGTGACATCAGTTTTGGTGCTATGGGCTCCAAACTTGTTGAGGCTATAGCTGAGCCATTTCTCCACCAAATTGCACAAAAAAAAGTGCCCCTGGACCGCACTGTCAAGCCCTACAAGACCCATACAAAAACCCGCGTGATTTCCGCGGGTAAACCCGCGCCAATCCCTAATTCTCTGGCACCAGTTTGTCCAGTTCTCTTCAGTCAACAGCTCAATCACACGAGTCACTTGCGAATCTGGGCCTTTAGCCTTAGTAATGTAGAGCTCTTCCTCCTCTGATGAGGAGGGGTCCTCTAGCTTGTCCTCATCCGTGAATCAATAAGGAGGCATGATAGGGGTTGTATAACTTTTGTGCAGGGAAAGGGGATAATAATGATTATTGAGATGCTATGATATCCTGGCCTGAGGCTGTGCCTATGGGGCCAGGGCCCATAACCTGTAGAAATATATTAAAGGATAGGCACCCAAAGGGGATGAGCAAGGGGATGAGTGTCCATGGTAGGGAGCTCTACCCCTATTCAACATAGTCTTTACATGTTAGGTAAGCTACCAGAATTATCCAAAAACTCACACTCAGTCTTACTCAGCCAGTTAGTGCCGACTGGTATCTCTACAAAAGTGTCTGATACTACTGTACTTGTATGTACAAAACAAGCCCTGAATGGGCCCAAGCAATGTAATGAAGTGTTCTTGACTTGTCATTAGTGATTGCAAGGGGTCACCCTGGGGTCATTCTGGGGCAACCCTGACCCGTACCCGGAGAAACCCGAACCTGTGACTCCGGGTTCGGGTTTCTCTGGGTAAGGGTGCGGGTTGCCCGGGGGTTATGTGCGCCTACTGTGGGTGGAAAAACCTGCGCGGGGTTTTGTGTCACGCATCACGTCTTATGATGCGACCACTCGCCGTTTGCTCACTTGGCACTTTCGCAGTCGCTGAACAGCGTCCTGAATGGAAACCTCAGTGTCATGAAGAGTACGATCACGGAGCTCATGGACGAATCGGGACGATACCAACGTCGCACATCGCATGCGGGTTTTCGTTGTTACCGATGGCTCGCGCAGCTGGTCATATGATAGGTTTGGCCTATGTCTCTCTTCTCTCCTTCGCTAACGACATTCCAAACCCTTAGGCCCTTCATTGGTGGTGTCTTATCGTGACCGCAAGATCACTGGCGAGATCACTTCTCGCACCCTTTTTGGGCCGAATACCCATATTTCCTATTGTGCCTCTCCACCACCCTTCCCCAATCTCGAAGACGTGTATTGCGGCTCAGACGCTGGCCTGTCGTTGGGTCTCAGACTGTCGGACAGGACTCATATATCGCTAGTATAGTCTCTGCATGTATAGTCACGGTATAGTAATGATGAATTGAAGCCGGCATGACGATTCGCGAATCATTTGAGAGCGGTGTGGAGTTCAAACTTCACGATTTGACAGATACTGGTATGCGAAGACAATGTATGTTACGAGCTAGTACTAGCTAATGGCATCCCAATCCACAGGGAACTCGGGTTCCTCCTCGACAACCTCCTCACCAAGCGCGGCCTTGATATCGCTGTCCTTGACCAATCCGAGGAGGCTCCAAGAGCCAGTACACATGAGTGCACGGGTAGACTGGATGGAGAGCCAGTTGCGAACATGCGGAAGGACAAGGTGGCCCTGGCTGAACACATGTTCAACACTGACAGTAGTAGCTTAATAAAGAGGATTAGTACCAGAACATGTAACAATAAATCCTAACACTTACCGGGAATTGAAAGGTAATTGCGGGCCATACAGGAGAGATGTGGGAAGGTTGCACATCTCTCATGCCACCACATGAGACCGTCCTTGACATTTTCTATGTCCACCCTAAGGTAGCGGTCAAGATCGTCTAGGACATCATTGAATGCAGGTGCGAGGTCCAGGAGGTCATCAAAAATGTTCATCGATTTTGACAAAGCCGAGGTCTGGTCCATCTGGAAATAAGTCACTAGTTAGAAACAAAACAAAATCGAAACACGACACCGTACCTCAGTACTATCCACCTGCGTGCCATCCCCAACCTCTGAGCCCATTGGGGCGTACGACCAATCAAACTCTTTGCGGACAATATCGCGAGCTGTGTCAACCCAAGCTTCTTCCCAGTTGTGCCTCTTGAAATATTCGAGTTTATGGCGAGGGTGGAGAACTGAAGAGAGGCACGGAAATTAGTACAGATAAACATATTAAAAAAGGGACATCACCCATGGCAATGCGGTACACCTCCGAGTCGTCAGTCTTGTTATAATATTTATTCATTGCGCTCTTCCCAATAGCAAGGGCGGTATGGATAGCAGGAGAGAATTGACGGGGGTTGTCGGCAGAAGACGTGCTGAGGACCTTATCGATGTGGTCCATAGCCAGAATGACGGTAGCAAGGTTGGGGGTGCCTCAAGAAAAGAAGAGTGTCATGTCCTTAAAAATCTAGTCAAAGTAGTTAGACTGAGAGAACAGAAAGACGAAAGAAAGAGAAATGACTTACCTTCAATATGTCTTGAAGCTCTTTTGCAATCCCCACTCTGTTGATACCAGTTCATATTTTTGAAGATCAAGCTCTCGAACAGCAGTCATCGAGTCAATTGCTGGGCGATACTGGATGGCGAACTCAAGCATATCATAAGTTGAGTTCCAATGGGTTGCCACATCACACGGCATCATTTGACGAGGGAGGTTGAGGGAGGCAAGTGTATTGTACCATGCTGGAAGGAGTTTGGTAGTCAAGTTCTTGAGGGCAAACGTGAGCTTGCGCAGCTTGGTGGTTGATTAGTCAGTCGGAGTAGGGAGGGTTAAGGTCGAGATAAACGAACTCACTTTGACCAACATTGATCTCATGGGTTGGACGCTCACATCTAACTCTGTGACTTGTTGCTCTGTTAATCCGTCACGAAAGTCATCCCAAGCATCTAGTGGCTTGTCCTCCTCCTCCTCGTTGGCCATCTCCTGCATCTCCTGCTCCATGCGCTCTTCAAGATCAAGATCTTTGGCCAAGTCAGCAAGTGCTTGAGCCGCCTCGTCTAACTCCTCGCCGACCCTATTTTTGGGTATGTTGAATTGTCTCAGAACCACCTTGGCTGATAAATTGATTGTATGCGCGAAGCAGCGCGTTTGATTCGCCAATCCAGGGAAATCGTCCATGATCTTGCTCAACTCAGAGATCATGGTGTCGTTATTTGATGTGTTATCGACTGTAATGCTGAGGATCTGGACTACCAGTGAGTATCTATTTTCTCATTAGATGGTAATTTTCTTACCTTTTCCTTAATCCCAAAGGTTTCCAGAACCTCTGTGAATGTGATCGCAAGGTTGGATCCTGTGTGGGACCTTGGCACTTCAACTAGGTCTAGAAGCATCGACAGCAGCTTGCCACTGTTCTCGAGGTGTACAGTTATGGCCACGTATGCCTTGTGGTTTGGAGAGGTCCAGGCGTCGGTGGCGAAGCTGAGGTTGCTGTTGTATTCCTGTTGTGCAAGGTGAGTTTATCAAGATTTTGATTCTATCCTCATTTACCTTTAGCATTGTGGAAATGTGTTTGCGGACTTGTAAAAAGATGTTCTTAACGTCATTGGACAGGGTCGCAGCTGAGGGTATGTAGTAGTTGGGTCGCCCAGTCTTCATGAGTGTACGAAAGGCCCGATCATTGACAATCAAAAAAGGTCGGTTGTTTTCACAGACCCAGCGCACGAATTCCACACTGATTGAATATTAGATGCCGCTTTTCGCGTTTTGAGGTGGAAACTTACCATGCTTCAGCCTTTGTATGCTGGCGGTGACTGTAGGTGACCACCTCCAACTTTGTAATGCGCCGAAACATTGCTACAATTGACCCATCTGATGTTTTATAATTAGCCAGAGCTGCACGAGCTGCACCGCCATCCCAAGTGGCATCGGCCGCGGCCACCACATCGACACCCCAGCACCGTTGGGCATGGCGGCGAAGATTGCTGGTTGATTTTGCGTCCACTTTATCGAGGTATTGATGAACGAACCGGTTTGGTTTTCGACAGTGACTTGCCCCACATTCGAAGACATGTTATTTGCGCCCTTCAACGTACTCAACAAAAGGAAGTGGCTTGAAGAACACATAAATAGGTGCGTCCCAATCCCCACAGAGACGACCTAATTATCTTTTCAGTGGATCATTTTACGCTGCTCAGCACTCGTGGCTCACTCAGCTCGGTATCATCTCCCTCCAAGTCGCTGGAGTTGTCATCATCGTTTTCTTTCGCCATTGCCTCAAGCTCCTCCACACTGGAAGAATCGTCGCCATCACTGCTATCAGCAGCCCCAAGAACTTGCTGAGTAGGAGGTGGCAGAACCGGCTCACAGACTTCTTCGGCAGTCACCTTGGGCATCTGTTTTGCCCTCTTGCGTGCAAGCGGGTCCGCATTCTCAGTGGCACATTGCGTTGGACGATGCTTGCGTGGACCAACTGTGATGTTGGTGTCAGGTTGGATGACAGTGGCAGGGAGTGACGATGAAGGCATAATAGTAGTAGCGTTCTCAAGCCTTCATCCGGTTTCTTTTATGCTTAGGTTCCGGAAAAAAAGTAGACCCTAGTGTAGCAGTGCCCTCACAAGGCACAATGAATATGTTCATTTCGTTGTGAGGGTATGCGAGAGGCAGCGACACATCAGGGATTAGTGAACCAAAGTATATTGGGCGGTGATGCTGTAGACTTTTACAAACTCCGGGACAATGAAAACTGAAAATAATATGCGCCAAGGTCCAGCACTGGGCCTACTGTTGATCCTGCTGTGGTAAGAAAACCCGTGGCTACCCGGTCGACGGGTACGGGTTTTCGAGGGGTTGGGAGATCATGACCCAGACCCCAACCCGAGGTGACCCCTACCCGTGACCCGTCGGGTTTGTCACACCCACCATGATCACAAGTTGTCATCCTGTCTAAACACAAACTTGCACTTGTCACCTTGCTTGACAAGGTCTACTACAAAGTGGGAATTACATAAGAGTTCGCAAAAAATCCACATGTACAAAGCCAACCTCCACATGTACAAAGCTAACCTATTACTCACACATTTATGATGCTGGTGCAATGACACGTAAACATGTACAAAGTAAACTTTACACCGTCTGCGGTTCCATGATACCCATCCATGTTTTCCTTTCCGTGTTTTCGTTTCTGTCGTTGGTTTCAACCACTCTTGACAACACTGTAGTACAACCATCATTCTGCATTTCTCGATTCATAAATAACAATTGTTGTCAACATTGTTGTTGACGGCAACTTGACGCCTGCATCAAAGATAAGTGACCAATTCTCCAACCACCTGGGCATGACTGACACAGTTCAATACCATCCTTTGACACCCCACTGATTCCCATCCCTTGCAATCAACGTCATAACATCCATACGCATCCAGGTTTTCGTTTCTGCCCACTCCACTGAAATTCCCATCCCTTTTGAACGACAGTATAACATCCATACGCATCCTCATTTTCATTTCTGCCCGTCCCACTGAGTTCCATTACTGAGTTCCATCCAATGCATTGCTCTATGTAGTACCACCGTGCTCTCCCTGTAATAGCACCATGCACATTGTGCGATTCTCAACTAATAAATAACAGTTGCTGTTGGCGCGAACAATGTCATAACATTGTATGTGTCCAGGTTTTCGTTTCCGCCCAGGCGATACAACATAACAAGCCAAGTGACGTTAAGAGAAGAAAAAAAAAACCTCCAATCTATCCCAAAATACATCATAAACATTCATTTCCCACACAACGGCTGCCACCAAGCAAGGTCATAGTCGACAAAGTCGACGCCTAGTACTCAATCCATTTTGACTTATTACTCTTGCGGTCACCGGCACGTGACCGCCTTCTAAACTGACGCCACCCTTAACCTTACCAACACCTAGTTGGGTTAAATCTATGAACGGTCGCTGATATAATCACTGCACTGCCAGTGGCAGGCATGTTCTGAAGATCGATCAAAGTCTCTACGCTGCTAGGCCAAGTTATCCCGGCCTTCAACTTGACTCTGTCATCACAGGTGTGTCTATTGACCGTGCCTTCGTTTGCCCTTATGGGCCAGTTGACTCGGACTCGGTACTCACCGTTGATCTTCGTACAGGCCTGCAATGATGATCGAAGTTCTCCCAGACGGTGTCCTTCTAGAAATATTTGACCTTTGTCGAATGGATGAAGTTGCTACTTCAAGTCTCCTCCCGTGGAAATGGCACAGACTAGCGCACGTGTGCCGAACATGGAGAGGCATCATATTTGCATCGTCACACTATCTCAACCTAGAACTCCTATGCACATACGGGACACCGCCTGTCAGAACAAACATAGGACACCTTCCAGCCCTTCCCATTGTTATTCACTTTCCTGGCTATATCGAAGACAGTGATGAAGATAACATCGTTGCGACACTGGAGCACCCCGATCGAGTACATGTTCTCAAGCTTACTGCGTCAGGCTCACTGTTGAAAAAGGTGGCCACAATGACGCAGAAACCATTTCCGGCGCTGACACACCTTCGACTTGAATCAAAAGACGGGCCCATGCCGGTCCTTCCTGACGCATTCCTGGGAGGATGTGCCCCACGCCTACAGAGAATCTACTTAAACGGCGTCCTCTTTCCGGCGGCACCAACACTTCTTTTGTCGGCCCCTGACCTCATCGATATCAATCTTCGTGATATAACAGATGGCGGTTACAATTCACCGGAGGCGATGGTCGCATGTCTGGCCATGTTGCCCAGGCTCAAATATCTTACCTTTGGTTTCCAATGGGGGACTTCCTATCCTAATCTAATACCCCTGCCTCCCATCACACGACGTGCTGTCCTTCCTGCTCTCACCCGCTTTCACTTCAATGGTCTTTGCAAATATTTGGAGGATTTCGTGGTGCAGATCGACGCTCCTCAGCTCAACCGCTTGGGAATAGGGTATGAGGATGATGACTTGGATGATGAAGACATTTCTTTTCAAATCCCTCAACTTTGCAAGTTTATCGATCGATCAGAAAAACTCAAGCTATCCCGGTTTAGGCACGCGGACCTAGGCATTACACCCCGCGCCACCGTCATCGGACTCTGGGGTCAGTCCTCATTGTTTACACTTTCCATCCGCGGAGGGATAAGTCAGGTGCTCAGCCAAATTTCTGGTATGCTCCCTAGCGTGAGCGTCCTCTCTATATGTGCATACCGGGAATACGGTGAGTTTGGCGACAATCTCCAATGGCTGGAACTTCTCCGCCCATTCACTGCTGTGAAGGCGCTGAGTGTGCAGGCAAAGCTTTCGCGGAGTGTTGCTCTTGCACTCAAAGATGTCACCGGAGCAAGGGCCGCCGAAGTATTGCCAGCCCTTGAACTGCTTTGCTTAAAGAACCGGTCGGTGACACATGTGAAGGAGTTCGTTGCTGCTCGCCAGAACATGGGTCGCCCTGTAACCTTCGTCGACGGGATAAGGGAGTTTCAGGAAAGACTCGAACCCGGTGTCGCCGAATAGGAGAATGATGCCTACTCTTTTACAATATACAGAACCAACCTAACACGTATCTACTATGGCAATTAGGATACGACCATACATGTAGACTAACAAAGAAATTTTGCAACACTCATACTGGCCTCTCGAAATCTGTATTTATTTTCGTTATCCTCACACTTGATGTTCATTGGCGTGTTGGCTAGCTAGTTGCTTGAATACCTGCTCGTTTATTTACATGATCCTTCACAGAACCGGACCGCGAACCTTAAAACTGTTAAGAGCCTAATAAGAGGACAGACCCCGGTGGGGGATAATGAGAAAGATTTTAACACTATGATCCAAATCAACACACATACTGTATAACAAGATCATGCTCGCTAGTGGTAGATTAGGTTAAGATGTCCTCTTGCTCGTCGACTAACGACACGATCGGGCTGGGTGGTGTCACGATTGTACATGTATTCCTGCGTGACCGTACGCACTCGGTCCTTGTGCGAGCAAGCTTGCGCGACGGAGTTGTGCTCACCGTTCAGCTCGCAATTGGTCTCTGCCGCACGATACGCATGAGAACAGGTGTAAGGGGTGAAGTGTGCTCGATTGCGTGGGGGTAGGTAATCCGAGAGCGGGTGCGATAACGAGGGACGGGGTCGTCCACATCGCTGTGGCCATCGGACTCATCCGAGTCGCTGCTGCTGGATGTTGGGTAACGAACGACGCGGGTGCACCTGGCTGCGGTGACACTGGAACCACTGTGTGTGTATGCGAGTGCCGACGACCTGTTTGGAGTTGATGTGACGTACGTGGATGCGGGCGCCGACGCCGACGAGGAGGACGAAGGCGAGGAGAAAGAAACGCTGGGGCGGAAGACGACGTCCAGGTCGGCGAATCGCGGCGTGGTGGTAGGCGCGGGCAGATTCTGAGCGGTCAGCCCTGTCGTCGTCGGCTGGAGTGGAGCGCGCTTGGGAATAGGCTTGACGGGGCGCCGGTCGGAGAAGACTTTGACTTTTCTTGGTGAGGAAGCGGGGCTGTCAATCGATGAAGAAGAGTCGAGCGCGGCCTGACTGCTCTTGCGCTTGGTGTCTGGGGGACAGTCCAAATGTCTGGCATGGCTCGCCGGTCGGTATCAGGCCGCAAAAAATAAGATTGACTTACATGGACTCGAGAGACCGATACATGATCTTGAGGGACTCGAAGCTCTCATTCGCGAAGCGCTTCTTCCTTCGCCTTGACGGGTTCGAGACGCGTGTTGCGCTCGTCGGAAGTGAGGTGTGACACGGCGATTTGGGCAGCCTCGCAAAAGCCCATAAGGAGATCCTTATCGTGCCCGAGCGTGCCAACGCGAGCTTTGAGAAGGGTGGTCTCCGTGTTGAGATTATCGATGAGTGCGCGGCTGGTGTCCTCCCCGTCCCCTAAATAAACGCGACGCAACGAAGGAGAAATAAAGACATGATACTTCTTTGGTATCATGGACATGTCGGGGGTGGCTGGTACCATCGGTACCCAGACGAGGAAAATGGGGAGGACGCGCTAGCCCAACATACCAATGGGAAACGGAGCGCGACAAGTGGGGCACGTAGCCTCGTAAGGGTCTCGGGAAGTACGGACATGCGTTCCCATGCAGGCTTCGCGGCTGAGATGGCCAATATCGAGACACGGTTTTACAGTTAGACTAGACGCGCCCGACGGCGAGGTCCGCGACTTACCGCAAGGAGTAACCACAGGGTCACGGAACCTATCGAGACAAATTGGGCACTCTTGGACGATCATGGTAGTTTTGGATTTCCGAGGAAAATGGGTGTGAGGATAATAAGAGAGGCAAACCTATCAACGAGAAAGGTCACGGTAGCGGTGGCATCGAGGGTGCATTGACCACAAAGGCACAAGCGCGTAGCTAGCTCGAGGCGCCATACTTCTTATGCCTCGGACCATGTGGGACGCTATTAAGACTCGCTTGCTGACATCTTAACCAGTTAACCCATGAGCGCTGAGCACTGGCAGAGGGGTTGAAGACGACAAGGAGCCAAACGCCAGAATCATTGAGGCATATACGCGGGTCGTCAGGAATCATGCGAGCCATGTTCTGTCCCCGCCCTCTATGATTGAAACCCTTGGCGGGTACAGCAGTGGATGACTCTATCTGCTTTAATCTGCGTACTACATAACATCACCATACTACTCAGGGTCTTTCAAGTTGTCACGTCTCTTGACCTTGGAGGCCTACAGTGCATGGACGGCGACCAACGGTAGCATGGCGCAATAGAATCAACACCTGAACGAGAAAATCTCGGAAACGTTGCAGTACGATGCCTGAAAAGTAAGACGTGTCTGCTTTCTCTTTCATGCAAATTTCATGGGTGGGATCAAACTGCAGTAGAATTGCACGGGAAATAGGGGTGCACTGGTCAACGTGCTACACAGCTTGAAAACGCAAGCCAAGAAAAAAAGAAAGGAAAGGAAAGGAAAGGAAAGGAAAGGAAAGGAAAGGAAAGGAAAGGAAAGGAAAGGAAAGGAAAGGAAGCGAGATGATGAGCCTGATGTGCCGCAGCGTCGCGCTCGCGGCGCTTTTTGTTACGTGACCGTGATGATGTGGGCCCCCAACCTCATTACTACTGTAAATCGGTACATTCAGAAATGGGTTCATCCTGTCTACTCAAAACTTTCATGCAAGTCAGCTACAAGGTCAGCTACCGTTTTCTCGGAAATTTTACCGGAGGAGCTTGACTCTGCTGTCGATGCATTACACAAACACAATGCATGGTATGGCTCCCTTCGCATCGCCGATAAACACCTTGGGGGCATCAACAATCCGGTATATCAACCTCTGCCAGTGTGCGCTGACCTATAGCCACGTCAATGGGAGGTCGCGCACGGGAAGGGGCGCGCATTAAACCTCAGGCTTGCTCAAGCAGCGTTGTGCGGCCCAAGGGCTTGCTCATGTGATGGAATTCTCCTGCAACACTCGCAAGCTCCAGCGACTGGATCGGCACCGGGTTTGGACGGAGATTGATACTGTCTCCGCCCTTCGGCTACAGGTGATGAAAGAATGGGGTGAAAAACCAAATTTGGGGTCTCTGAATCGTGCTCACTCATATAATATAAGGGACCAGGAACAGGCTAGTGTGAATTAGAAATATTGGGTGTCTAGACGCTGGACGACTCTCCTAGTAAAACCGCCTCCGATATAATAACATCTCCTTGAACACGAACCTTGACACGAACGCCGCACTCACATCATACGAGTAAGCGCCGTATTCAACCACTCGCTATACTTCTTAGTCAACGAGTAGAGCACCCACTTTGTCATCCCAGCTTTTCAGGTTGACTCTTGGGTCGGCTCTATCAACAGCTCTAAAAGGTGTGTCCATGACCTGGCTGTCAGCCCAGTCGGTCGAGCACCCGTTTCTCATCTTCAAATCCGATTAGCAGTCCACTCCGCTCTCCGGGTTTCACAGAACTGCTCTTGTCGTCAGGCACCCCCAGGTACGTCTATTACTGGTGCCTTCGCTCGCTCACTATCAGAGCGATTGACTTGACCAATCTTTGCACAGACCTGAAACGACTCGGATGATCAACTTTCTCCCAGATGATGTCCTTCTAGAAATATTCGACCTTTATCGAAAGGACGAAGTTGCTACTTCAAGTCATCTTCCATGGAAATGGCACAGACTAACGCATGTATGCCGAACGTGGAGAGACATCATCTTTGCGTCGTCACGCCGTCTCAATCTGGAACTCCTCTGCACGCATGGGACACCTGTCAAGAAAAATCTAGGATACCTTCCGGCCCTTCCCCTTTTTCTCACCTTTCCTGGTCGTCTCGAGGACGATGATGAAGATGTCTTTGCAGCACTGGAGCATCGCGATAGAGTACACGTTCTCAGCCTTAATATGCCATACCCACTGCCAGTGGCCATGGCAATACAAAGGCCATTTCCGGCGTTGACACACCTTCGGCTCACATCGATTATTGGTCCAACTACTGTCCTTCCTGATACACTCCTGGGTGGATGTGCCCCACGTTTACAGGAGATCAAATTATGTGGCGTTTCCTTTCCAGCGGCACCAACACTCTTGTTTTTAGCCCGTGACCTTGTTGATATCGATCTTCGTGATATACCCGAAACTGGTTACATTTCGCCAGAGGCGATGGTCGCAAGTCTGGCCGCATTGTCCAGGCTGAAATATCTTTCCCTTGGATTCCGGCGACCTTCCTACCCCGATCGAATATGTCTGCCTCCAATCACACGGACTTCCCTTCCTGCTCTCACTCGCTTTTACTTTCGCGGTCGTTTCAAGTATTTGGAGGATTTCGTGGCGCAGATCGACACTCCTCAGCTTGACTGCTTAAGAATGGAGTGCTGGGAAGACTATAATTTTCATATTCCTCAGCTTTGCAGGTTGATCGATCGTTCCGAAAAACTCAAGCTATCCTGGTTCGGGCATATGGACCTACACATTCAACCCTACCTCATCATCATCGAAATTTTTCTTAGGGGTCAGTCGTCGTTCAAACTTTCCGTCCGGAATATAGGGATAAGTCAAGTGCTCGGCCAAATTTCTCATATGCTCTCCAACGTGGACCGCCTCTTCGTAAACACGGGGTTCTCGGGATATGGTGCGCCAAGCAACGGTATTCGGTGGCTAGAAATCTTCCACCCATTTACCGCTGTGAAGGTGCTGTGTATACATGACATGCTGTCAGATCACTTTATTCTTGCGCTCAAAGATGTCACCGGGGAGAGGGCCGCCGAAGTGTTGCCGGCCCTTGAGTTGCTTTACTTAGAGAATGGGCCGGTGGCATCTGTGGAGGAGTTCCTCGCTACTCGCCGGAACTTGGGTCGTCCTGTGACCTTCATCAACAAGGGAGAGGAGTTCCAGGAAAAACTCGGTCTCAATGTCAGCGAGTAGGAGGATGTCCCGTACGAATTTCCTGCTATGTTATTACCTTGTCCATAGTACAGAACTAGAAATTAAGAGACGACTTAGACGAAAAAGAAAAGTCTGTTTACTGCTAGGCTACTTTAGGCTACACACAACTTGAACAATAGGTAGCACATTCGTGCTAATTTAACGAGATCTCACTATCTTGAAGTGTGGTGTCAACGTTCGGTCCTGAACCCCCCCGGAGGGTGGGCTACCAATTTATGTGGCACTTACGCGTTTGTGAGCCGCAGTGTGTGTCGTCGACGAGGAAGAAACGAAGGTCATCCAAGAGGTCATCGATCCGGTCATCCGTCAGTCTGATACTTATCACGTGCCGCCCGGGCCACGCGGGACGCTATTGTGGCTGAAGCCTCGACAGCCTGCAATTGCGCGATCAAAACTACATCTCTTTGGTAGTCCCAGTCTCGCAAGGAGACTCAGGGTCGGCACCCAACCTCATTCACTAAATTGGCACACACGCAGAAATACATTCATCCTGCCTGTTCTCAAAACTGTCATTTGTTCCTACACATTACCCGAGGAGCTTGTCATTGCTATCGTGGATGCACCACACGATCAAGACTTCGTGACACGAAGTACGCGTTCCACCCCCCACGCATCACCGATAGATCGCCTTTATTCCTTGGGGGTGTCGGCAACCCTGTATATAACTTTCTGGGCGCTGACCTATAGCCACGTCAATGAGAGGTCGAGCGCACGGGAGAGAAGCGTATCAAACCTTCCCCTCGCTCATGTACTGGAACCCTTCCGCGACACTCGCAAGCCCCAGAGGCTGGATCAGCGCCGGGTTTGGACGGAGATTGGCCTTGGCTACTACTTCCGAGAGTAATCGCACTAACTTGCGCCCGATTTCCGTTAACTCGGGTGATGCGGTGAATGGTAGCGGCCAATCACAATCCTACATGGTGTGACAACAAGTCAGCTGTTTGAATTGTCGACCGAAGCGGGGGGGCGAGGCATGCAGAAGAACTGGGGTATGTTCACACGCACCTTCCCGATGACGTCAAAGATGATGCTCGACAGAGTTCTGACGCCCTCCACGGGGATTGGGCGCAAGGTGATTTGAGCAATTGTTCCTTTGCCGTTGAGGGAAGCAGCGGTGATCGCTGTCGAGCTGTCTTCGCCTACGCAGTCGACTGCGTGCTCCAAGTTTGGTGCGGCCTCTCGGATCTGCTTCGCCGCTGCCAACGGATCAGCGTAGTCAACGACGACATCGGCGCCCAGCGAGCGAACGAGGTCGAAGTTCCGTGGTGAGGCCGTGGCGATGACATACAAACCCGAGAGCTTCGCGAATTGAGTCGCGTACAACCCGACCGAGGTCGCACCACCCGAGATAAGGACGGGGATTTTAACGCGAGACGCGGTGGTTCCGAGGGGCTCGGGGAGTTTGAGCACGTCATAGAGCACCCGGAGGGCCGTGAGCGGCGCGACGCCCAATTGCGACGCGTCCTCGAAGGACCAGGCGTCCGGGACGTGGACAACAAAATCTGCGCTCGTGATGAGGTATTCAGCGAAGGCGCCATGATGGTGGTGGGAGCCTGTGTGGATGCATCTCGGTGAGTCCGACGCTGGCAGCAGTGCGACGTTGGGATAGAGTGACTAGCCTCCCTGGACCATGCCGGCGACACGCTCGCCCACGGAACGAAGGCCCTGCGGAACGTTTGACCCAATTTCCTCGACGATCCCCGAGAAGTCGCATCCGGAGACTGCTCCGGCGCGCTTTCCGTGCTGTGCCGTCTTCCCTGGAGATTGGTCGGAGAAACAGTTAGTGCCGTTCCCGTGACTGGAAGAGGCCCTACCCACAATCAGTGGGATTCTGCGCAGCGGCAACGACTTTGACTAGGATGTCGTCCGGCCCAGGTTTGGGTACGGGGATCTCACGCAATGCAACTGAGCCGTCCTGCTGAACGACAATGGCCCTCTGTAATGCGGGTGCCATTGCAGATACTCGTCTGTGGTGATTAGAAAGTGGGTTGTGAGCGGGAAGTATAGTCACTAGCGATGTTTCCTAGATAACTGGCCGCAAACACGTTACGAATCACCCGACCTTAGTGAATCACCGTTCATATTCATAATGCATAATCTCTGCTGAGTACTCGGCGCTATATCTCGGCGCAGAGCATGACAAAGCAATCGGATTACCAAGGCGCGCTGAACACTGTATTATACAGTACCGTTGATGTAACAATATCGCTGGCGTAAACTAGTGGGCTTGACCCACTACGCAGGATAGCTTCATCGAGGGAAGAGGCGGTCGAAACATTTCGTAGAGCAGCCTTGGAGAGGTCAACCCGACCTCAAAACTGCAGAGCTGCAGTGGTGAAATGCGAAGTGGGCAAGAGCAGCAGACAAGGCAGCAAACTTGAAACTGAATAGAGGACATATTTTGAAATCAATTCGAGTATCCACCGCGACTCAAAAGCAAGCAACTCGATCTACTCACACAGCTTCATCCGTCCATGTTCATATGTTCATAGCCCATGAGCCGTTCAAAAACAACATCCATCTAGCAAATCCTACAAGCCATTTCAGAACGAAATGCGCAGCCAATACGCAGCCCAACATGTAAGCAAGTCAGTACAAAACAAACGGAGCCGGATTCCAGTCCGAACTACGTAATAAGTCCTAGCAAATAAAAATCGTCAATAAAGGATGTGTCACGACGCCCACGACGCGCGCCACGCCTGGGAATCGACCTTGTGTCCCGCCTCGCGCTGCGCCTTGATCTATACCGCGACAGAAGAAATTTAGTGTACATCCGACGCGAGCTTACAGAAAGGAGACTACCTCCTCAAGCCTCTGCTTGCGTTCTACCCATCCTGGGGTGATGCGGTATAATTCCTGCAGCATGGCGTCGACCAGTGCTTCATAATCTTCAGGATGCGAGTAAGGTGGCGTGGGCAGGTCAGAGAATGCACTGGTGACAGTAGCCATAGACATCCGATTCGTGTAGTTGCTCACCGCCTTCGACCGCGCAGAGACTGAAGTGAGCGCAGTGGCGGAGGAGCTGGATCTGACAATAGACGAAGGTTCGTGAAGAGATAGGGCAGTGACAGTGGAAACAGAGTTGGATCTGGATACACTGGTAGGTTGGGAGGCGGCCAAAGTAGAATTGGATCTGGAGACAGATTGAACGGGTGCCGTCGAAGTCGAGTTAGACCTAGAAACAGACGCAGGTACTTCGAGAATAGTTTTGGGCCTTTCCGATGCGCTACGTGCCGTAGAGGTAATGGAGATGGACGAACGGACGGTGGCGGCGGAATTTGCACGAGAGACGGATGGTAGCGCAGGCGGTACGGGGTTACTTGGGGGAGATGGAATCTTTGATAGAACGGAATCTTTCCTGGTTACCGAAGGTGACGGTGGCGCACCCCGAACAATAGCAGAAGAGTTGGAGCGCGATACTTTATCTTGGTCATCGCGTGCATTAGCCGACGAATTTGCTCGGGATATTGACGATGGGACGCCATTAGCACTGCGAGAGGACGAGATCGTGTTTGTTCTGGTCGCCATCGGAGGTGCAGTCACAGTGGAATTATTTCTAGATATGCCATTAGCAGGCGCAGCAGCGGTGTGCACGCTCTTCATGGAATCTGTTCGGGATACGGCGGGAATTGTGTCGCTGGATGGTTTAGAAGCTGGGCGGGAAGATGCAGAGGAGACTGTGGAGGAAGTCCTGGCAACGTTCGTAGGTCCCGTAGTGCGAACGGTGGCGACCGAGTTCGATCTAGACATAGAAACGGTGGAAGACTTGGGGCTGAATGCGGATTTAACGCTCGGGTCAGGAAGTTCCCGGTAATGGATATCATATTCCTATAGGGGAACTCGTAAGAGTGACATAACACCGAACAAAAGTAGATCGCACTCGACGTCTGTCGGGATTTCCTAATATCTCCGAAGCCTCGTGTACCTGTGGTCACTGATTCAGAAAGGGAAATGACCGAATTTTTGAGAGCATACTTTGCTAAACAGTTCATGAGAGGCTTCTTTCTCCTCCTCGGTCGAGTCGGGGGGGAGTTTATCTGGGTGGGTTTCCAACACCTTTTGCTTGTATGCGCGGCGCACTGTTGCAAATTCAACGTGAGCGATAGAGGTTGAAGCTGAGTTAAGAGAGCCACAAACCATCTTCAAAAGAAGCGTCTTTTGAAAGACCAAGGATTCTATAGAAATCGAAGGCGGGAGTGCTCATTGCTGGTCACAAACGTGGAGCCCGAGTACTAAGTACGTAGTACTGTACTGAGTTATGAGCCAACAACTAGATCACGTGGTCGCGCCTACCACAACCGGGCCGGGAAGATCCGTCTCAGCAATTGACTCAGCGGACTCGCCCTTGACTTTGACTTTGATCTTTGACAGTGATAACGATGTTGGCCGTACAACAACCAACAAGCGTCCCAGAAAATGCTCCGGAGCATTGTCCCGTAAGCCTGTTCTCGTCACCATCCAAATAGCACTCACATTTCCCCAGGGCACAGAGTCCGAGCTAGCAGGCAAATCTGCAGCATGTGCAGGTTGTCCCAACCAGGACGTATGTTCGTCAGGAACCACAAAAGGCCCAGACCCCGCGTTACCGCTCGTACGTGAGCGCATGACACAAGTGAAGCGCAAGATTCTTGTTCTCTCGGGAAAAGGGGGCGTCGGCAAGTCGACCTTCGCCGCGCAACTTGGTTGGGCATTTGCGTCCGATCCAGACGTGCAGGTACGCAGTTTTTTACCCTCACGGCTTATATGGCTCGTACTGAAGAACACAAGACCGGTATACTGGATGTCGACATCTGTGGGCCTTCGATCCCTACCATCCTTGGCATCGCATCCGAGCAGGTCCACACGTCTGCTGTCGGCTGGTCGCCCATCTATGTACAGGACAACCTCGGCGCCATGTCCGTGGGATTCATGCTTCCCTCTCCCAAGGATGCGGTTATGTGGCGTGGCCCGAAGAAGAATGGGCTTATAACACAGTTCCTCAAGGACGTAGACTGGGGCACGCTCGACTACCTCGTCGTCGACACACCTCCAGGAACATCCGACGAACACCTCAGCATTGTTCAACTCCTAAAGGAAAGCGGGATCGATGGGGCCGTGCTTATAACCACTCCACAGGAGGTTGCACTCCAGGATGTTGCGCGCGAGATTGACTTTTGTCGTAAGGTTGGCGTGCCGGTTCTCGGACTTGTCGAGAACATGGCCGGCTTTGTCTGCCCTAACTGCAAGGGAGAATCTCAAATTTTCCGGCCCACGACTGGTGGGGCCGCCCGACTCGCAAAGGAAATGGGTGTCGAACTCCTTGGCTCGGTGCCACTTGACCCCCGGATAGGAAAGAGCGCAGACTACGGCGTAAGCTTCTTAGACGAATACCCCGATAGCCCTGCTACAACAGCCTATCTTGGTATTATAGAGCGTACGTGTTTACATTTCTCGCCTCGCATGAGTCGCGTCGTGGTGTTAAACTCTCTCTTAGGTCTGAAGGAACTTCTCGGAGACAATTAGACACACCATTCACTCATCTGTATCATTTAAGGAGCCCGGCACTTGTCTATATATCTATCTATTCGAAAGTCCTTGCAGATGTAGTATGGTCCATGGTCACTCGTACTTTCAAGTACCACCATCCTTACCTCCCCACTCGGATCCCTCACCTCCAATCTCCTTAGGCATCTCACTCGGCGGGGCATCTGCGGTGGTCTCCTTTGCCCTAATCAACCTCGCGACCTCCGCCGCCGCACCCACATCGACCGTCTCGTGTATCGACACCGTAGACAACGTGCGCAGTAACCGAGAACCAACGACGCCTGGCCCACCCATGCTGGCAGTGCGTTGGCGTGCGGGTACGACGTAACCTTCCGGCGGGCCGATACTTGGGAATGGGAAAGCGTTCACTCCAGGACCCATCGGAGGTAACCCCGCGTCCTCTGCCGCGAACGAGGATGTACGCGTCATGGTGACTGGGAGGCCATCCTGCTCCCCGAAGACGATAGAATCTCGGTCACGCGCCGAATATATGCTCGTCCTGCGTGAATACGAAACAACGGGGTCGCGCGTGCGTGGGCGTGCACGTCCGTCCGTGCTATCTCGACGCTCCTTCAGGGGGCTGCCGCTCGTGGATTGTCTCCTCGACCGTGCGACCTCTTGGCTGAAGTTTTCTTTTTGCGGGGACACAGGTGCCTCTGACGGCGTGCTCAGGCTGCGTGTCGGCATCTCGGACGGCAGCGCTGAGGGTTGTTCGTCCGCCTCGGCGCCAACGGCACGCACTTCGCGGCGGAAGTCGCTCATCTCGGCCCAAAGAGCCGCGCGGAATTGCTCGATAGTTTCCAGCTCTTCGATTTCGCGCCAGCGGTCAAACTTCTCGGGACAGGAGGGTTCGTCGTTTGCGTCGTGGTAGGCTGCGAGCCAAGGATGCGCGAGCGCCTGAGTAACGTTGACGCGAGAGGTGGGATCGAAGCTGAGCATTTTTTCGAGAAGGTCAAGAGCTGCGTGGGGTTGGTCAGTACTTAAATATGAAGCAGATAGATGGAAGTGCTACCTTGTGGATCGGCTTGTGGGATGAGCTTCTTGAACGAAACCTTTCTTCGGACAGGTAACGAACGAACATAGGCTTGTGCCTATAACAACCCCTGTAGCAGTCGTCTGGCTACAAGAACGAGCACGCACCCTTTCGCTTGCCACACGTCTTAGGATGTCGTTACTAGGAGTACCTGCGTTCATTTCATTGGGGGTCTATCAGGTCTATTCGCGATAGTGAACTTACCAAGCACTTCTAAGATTTTGTTTAGCTGGTCCACTGACGGTCACGGTAAGCGACCGGTCTCTATCACACGCACGGAAACGCACCATAACTAAACGCGAAAAGATAAGATTAGAGCAAATGTAGTATTGCGGAGTTGTTACGCTCACTCCTTGCCCTTGAACAAGGGGCGTCCGAGGAGAAGTTCTGCGAGTATGCAACCTATTGACCAGACGTCGACTAGAGTAGACAGATGGGCTCAATGTGATGACGTGTCGTCTGACTGCCACATACTTGCTGTTCCATACCGCCTGTGAAGGACGATGTCAAGATACCATCAAGAGGTGAGCGAAGAGGAATAAAGACCTGAGAGCTAGCATAACCTCAGGCGCACGATACCAACGCGTCGCGACGTACTCGGTCATCTGTGATGTGCCCTCCTCAGGAGTCGAGTCAAAGCCTCGGCTCAAGCCAAAGTCGCATATTTTGAGCTCACAGTCAGAGTTGACGAGCAGATTTCCGGGCTTGAGGTCCCGGTGCACCACGGAGGCGGAGTGTATATACTTCATGCCTGCGTACAAGCGGTGAGTAGATCACAAGAAGAACAACGCGATTAGTGCATGTACCTCGTAGAATCTGATACGTAAAATACTGCACGTGCTCGTTGGACAACATCTGACCTGATTTGATGATTTGGTGCAAGTCCGCTTTACGAAGGCCCAGGAATGAGCGTAGGAATGAGTCTAGGTGCATGGGGCCGTACCTTCCATGGGCTGTGTGCCAGAAGCTCAGAATCAGCGAGCGATTGGACTTGCAACAACTCACCTCCATGAAGAGGTACCTAGAAGAAAAGGCTTATCAACGCGGGTGGTGGGCTTCGTAGACTATAACACTCACATTTCACTGAAGCTTTCCGCGATGCCATCAACGTCAATAAGCCCGGTGATGTTTTCGTGGTTGCTGAAATGTCGGAGAAGAGTGAGTTCGCGCAGCGCGCGTTTCGCCAACGACGTCTTTGCGAAGACACGCGTGACCATCTTTATCGCTACGGTCTCTCCCGAGATCTCGTCTGCAGCTGAACTGACAATTTCGCGTGTCGGTCGTTACTGTAAAAACGGGCCAAACAAACGAGGAAAGGATGCGCACTGACATTACAACACCGTACGCTCCAGAGCCCATTTCGCGTACAAGCTTCCATCGCTTTTCCAGGCGGAACGTCTGGTCGAACGATTTGACACTATGATAGCCACTGTTTGAAGTAGCAATATTTTTTTTAAAAAGTGTGTTTCAACGATAAGTACCAAATGCAGAATATATCTCTCGGGATGCGCACCGCTTGCGTAGGTTCTCCTCCGAGAAGGGATCTGCATCACTAGAGATATTCCTGACTCTCGACCTACCGCGTGCCATGATGAGCGAAGACGGCGAACCCTCGGAAGAGCGAGGAGATGTGGGCGGTCCGTGGGCTATGGGCAAAAAATCGCCATTCTCGTCAGCGTGTTCTGTCGGCATGGGTGGACGTGCGCTTCGCCCGTGGCTGACCAATGAATGAAGCTAATGAACGTCGTAAAGCAATAAAGGAGGAGCCGCAGGAACAAGCGACTGAGACCAACTAGGCTGTCTCTGAACGGGATCTTTCCTCGAACTCGACCCATAGGTTTGGCGCGGGGGAACACAGCAAATGACCATTGAACGAAAACAAAAATATACACGTGCTACATCTATCCGAAAGACAACATCTGGTGCTACGAAGGCATTGGCTCGGCCGTAGTAGCTGATGGTACATTTGGCGGGGGTGTCTCAGGAGTCGGTGTCCCCCCTGCCTGCGGCTCGTCTTCGCCAATGATCTCCAAATAGACGGCGGCTCGTGCAGGATTGCCGCCTTTTTTCTGGACAAACTCGCGCAGTGGGCCGCGCAAACTTGGTTGCTTCGCCACTAGCTCCCGTAGTTGCTCTTTCGGAAGCTGCAATAGTACCAAAAAGCTTGCTGGCGCCACAATCTGCGCACAACGGATGAAGCCCTCCCAGAGCAAGGGAGTTGTCCATATCTTTTTTGTGATCAACCGCGATAGTAGCGTCGTGGAGACAAAGCCCGTCAGCGATTTGTACGTTTTGACAGCTTGGATCACCTTGGTTGTATATGTGTGAGCGTGGTACTACGTTGGGAAGTCAAGACTCACTGTGCGCATGAATAAAGTTGGTAGGACCGGCTCATCAAGGATCTGTTGCATGACGACCGCAAGGATCTCAGAGCGGAAGACGTCCGTCATCGAGAAACAGATCCCAATGGCTGCACATGAGGTAAGCGCAAAGTCGGGGGACGAGAACACACCGACAGTAACGACACTAACCTTCAATTGCACTTTTGATCCCGATCTCCTTTTCCGTGTCGTGAAGTAGCACCATCAGTTCCGCGGGTGTGAGCAGCTCGCTCTGCCGCACACGTGGCAGATTACTCGTCACACTTCCGAAGGTTTGCGGCGGGGTCGTAACAACGGCACCAAAAACGCTCCGTACGAGTTCCTTCATTTCCTGCGTGCCATTAAGGATTGAAACGATGCGTGGGAGATGCTTCATGATATCGGGCTTGTCCATCTCGGCGATGATCGGGATAAGGAAACGAGCGTCGAGATCACGCTCAGCGATCAGCCCCTTAACGAGAGCGACGAGCTGGGCACTTGGTCGCCCGTGTTCTGTAAAGATGTTCATGATGCGGAGCGCCAGCGTCTCTGCACCTGGGGGGAACGTGCGCATTAAAGTAAGGAGTTTCCCGTGCCCAGGCCCGAGTGATCGTACGAGAGCGGTGATTAGGTCTTGGATGGCTTCTTGGACGCTGGTGTGCATCTCCCCATATGCTGCGAAGATCCTGGTACGATACAGTCAGAACCTCAACACATACAGGGAAACAAAATGATGCACTCGTCTAGGAAGTCTGAGGCCTTTGAAGATAGCGCAAATAATAGTTCCACATGCTGCACCACTAGGGGCTTCGGGGTGGGGAGCTCCAAGCGCTCTGGCAAATATGGAGTTTGCAGCAGATCATCTGGCGGCAGTTTGCCCGTCTTCCATATTTTCGTTGTTGCCCGCATTTACCACGGCATCTCCTATAGGGGGTTTGTCGACCGGGCGGGGCATTTGAAGTCGGCGGAGCAATTGCAAAGCAAAATCACGTATCATGCCGTCCGTCATTTGGAATTCTCCCATACAACGCTTCACGGTCAAGATTGCCGCGTTACGTGTGACCTTTCTAAAAAAGGGTGCCGTCGTTCCGTCAGTGCGTTCCCGATGCCGCTGATCAGTGATACCCGCACCTGGATGTGTCGTCAGTTCCAAAAGGATGTTCATTGCTTCCCGCGGTGAGTCCGGGCCGCTGAGTAACGAAGTCCCGTAAGGTTTGGAACCCGATTTGCATCCTGAGGAGTGCAGAATGGTTTCAATGAAGTAGGTTAATTCTAGATGATTGCCGCGGCATACCTTTCTGTTCAGCGCACAAATCCCGAAGGAGAGTGAACACGTCCGAGGGAACAGAAGGCCAAATCAAGGAGGAACGCGGCAAACATCCGATCCTTTCTGTCGATGCGTAACTGGTACTCGGCAACGATTTGGTTCAGCCAGACTTCGTAATTGGTGGCGCTGATATGGACGTCAATGCGGCCCACGAGAGACAAGGAAGCACCGACCCAATCATTGTCCGATAAGAGCCTTACTTGATCGTTGTACCACTCTTCATTCATCCAAGTCGTTGCGAGTCGTAATCCCGAGTGCCAGTTAGTCATAGCAAGACATGAGAGATTGAAACTCACCGCCCAGAAAAATCGGCCATTATGTAGTCGCACAACACCTTCCGTAGTCGGTCCTGCCGCTCGTACAGTTCTACCATTTCTTCGTCCATATCCACGTCTGCATCCGCGCTCTTGTTGCCCTCACCTTCGCCCTCGGCCTTCGATTTGCCCTCTGCTGTCCTCAGGGTCGACTACACGCGTGATCATCCGCACGAGGAGTAGCATCCACAAGTCGCGCCCGCCATCGTGCTGTCCGATTGCGAGATCGCCCGAGCTTTGCCATATTCGCGTGGCAGCAGATTTGACAGCCGTCGCCCCGCTCCACTTCGCTGAGAACGGATGGCGGTTGGAACTTGGAAGTCTAGCGGCATCAGTTGTTTGGCGTCGAGCTCAGCCGCAGCGAGCGCATCGTCGTCTTCTTGCATAGGTTCCAGCTGCAACAAACGGAATATGAGCTACAAGCTAGGGGTACGCCGACAAACGAGGACGTACCTCAAGGTTCAGACTGTCTGGCTCGTACTCGATATCTTCGTCCAGATCCATCTGCAGGGGTCCATAGGCTCTTCCTTAACTCTACTGGATGAGCTGGGTTCGTCTAATTGGGTTGAGGACCCCTGCGCCAAAGCCCGCTCCCTTGCCCTATCCGCTGCAGGCATAGTTGGTGGCGTTCTTCTCGCAGGCGCTGTACTCTCCGATGTCACAGAGTTTTCAAGAGCAGCTACTGATGTTGCAGCGCAGGCACGGGGGCAGGGGCAGCGATACTTGCGGGTGCGGGACGGCGGTACGCATTGACACGCGCCTGGAAAACCTCATCGGAGAATGCCTGCAAGTTCGCTACGATGAGCTCCGTGATGAGCGCAACAGGGAGCGTTGTGAAGTCAAACGCTGCCAACAGCGCTGTTGCGTCTCCATTCGGGTCTGCATCGACCCTCTGGCGCTTTGCTTCTTCTTCGGCTGCGGCCGCAGTGGCCAGCGGACGCTTGCGAGCGTCTGCCTGGGCTTGTGCCGCGATTGCCTTACGTGCCCTCTCGTCTGCCACTGCTTGTTCCATGCGCTGAGTCTGCTTGTTGAGGGCTTCGGTGATCTCACGTGCAAAGTTTGCACCGGCTGGTGAGCTGTGCAAAAGAAGTCGTTGCTCCAGTAAGTGTCGACGCAAACAATACTCTCAAATGCACGCACCGTGATATGTGTGTCAAAAGAATGCGTACAGACTTTTCAACACTTGATGACAGAGAAGGGCTGGCCCATCAACGGGGCGGGGGTCCATAGCGTGAGGGAAGATACTACAATCTGAACGAAGCCTGGTCGAAGCTTGACAAGGCTTGACCAGCTGTTCAGGATGGCGGAGATAAGGTCTGGGTTTCTAGAGACAAATCAGGAGTTCGGCCGTGTGCTGAAACCGTTTTTCAGACGCACTGTTTCGTATACAGGTCGGTGATGAGGCGTTGTAGAAGAGTTACACCTTCGGTTTCGAGAGCAGAGGCGTTAATGAACGGGTGGTCTCCCGGGACGATTGCGAGATTTGGGTCGTTTTTATTTTGCAGCTTTAGCGAACGAGACGTTGTATGAGGGTGTACATGAAACAACAAAGAGACTGCTCACCCTTGGGTCCGCAATACCCCGCGACTGTACCAGGATAACCTTTTGCAGGAACTTGACAGCGGCAAACTGCACACCTGCATGCGTATTGGGTGCCCACATGAACTCGATGATCCGGTTTTTCGCGCGCGAGAGCGTGTCCCATTGCGACCGCTCGTTTCTGTTCGTGCATCTGTGCGCAAGATATGCGAAAATATTAGCGCCGACGACACCGAAGCGTACCAAGAATTTGAAACGCAAGCCAACGAAA
>JAKELH010000813.1:0-27308 GCA_021525015.1 Lactarius pseudohatsudake
CAGAGACGTTGCACAGGGGGTAAGACGACGATAGCATTAGAACGTGGACATCGTCGCCGATGGATGATGAGAATGCTGTTAGGGCTAAGCGATGATACTCCTGAGCGAGGATTGCAACGCAAACAGATCGAAAGCGATAATCCGGGCTGCTCTTTGCCAGGTGGACATTTCATCCCATACTGACTTAGTAGGTCGTAGAAGTCATGTTGCAGTGTAGGAACTAGGAAGAGTCTCTCGAATCTTAGAAACTATTTGAAGGGTCTTCCAGTGGATGGCACCGTAGGGCCCATCAAATTCAGCCACAGAGCACATTTGATTTACCGTGACAATAGCGTTTGGCTCTTAGTTAAGACGGAAACCACGTGGTTTATTCAACTAAAGCCACACCGTTTGGTATTTCGACGATGGACCCAGACCACCTACGGCAAGCCATTGATGCGGAAATCAAGTCACTGGAAGCTTCCATCCAAGCGTTGAGATATCGCCGAACGCACTTGCACCATTTCGTCTCTACCTACCGAGGTCGTCACCGCCATATTCACCTTTTTGCATATACCTGTCACATTGGCATCATTTACACTGGGCGAACAACCAACGCGTTCAGAACAGCTAGCATGGCTACGTGCAGCCCATGTCTGTCATCAATGGCGCGAGATTGCACTCAATCTCCCGCTCCTTTGGAATCACGTTGATTTCACTATCGTCAGTTCAGCCGGCGCAGCCGAGATACTCTCTAGGGCGAAGAGAGCACCCTTATATTTAGAGGCAAGGGTTCCCTGCCGTCTCTGGGATGATACCAGGTTTAGCGCACTCCGAAAAGAACTCCAGGATCACGTCTCCAACATATCCCACCTTAGCATTAGCGCCGAGCCCTTCCATCTTCACAGGATATTCGAAGGACTCGTATTACCTGCTCCCACTCTCGAATTACTTTCGCTGTCCGGTGAGGAATACACAACTGTCAGTGGCAACAGAACGGGGAGGGAGCAAGTAGTTGTTCCTGACACTCTTTTCGATGGCTCCACCCCCAGGCTCTCCTGGCTCGACCTCCGTCACTGCGACACCAGTTGGAATTCACCGCTCTTTTGGGGCCTCAAACACCTCTATATACGCACACCGTTCGAAAGGCCGAGCCTCTCAGTCTGGTTGGATGCTCTGGGCCAGATGCTACAACTCAAGACACTTGCCCTTCACTGGGCTTCCCCGGCTGCACCTCCTGGTGCCTCGCTGCCAGATGTCGATCGCACCGTCACACTCCCCTCCCTTACACTCTTCGAAATATTTTCTCCTGCGAGAGATTGTGGGCTCGCACTCGCTCACCTCATCTTACCGGCTCTTACCTCGCTGTCCCTCGATGCAAAATCCTATCGCCAGGACGGCAGCGACGTGCAAGAAATCCTCCCATATGTAGCTCGGCACGCCCATGGGCCCCAAGATACCCAACCGCTGCAGAGTATGTGGTTCAGTAGGAGTGAAACGCGTGCCAAGGTCCTCGCATGGACCTTGCCTGATATCGACGTCGATTTTCCTGATGAGTGCGCCGTTTTTGAATCCACGCCATCGGCACGCGTGACGTTCTCTGTTGAGGGAAAGGGCTGGTCTTCCGGGTTCGAGAAGGTGGTCTTCGACTTGGTGACGAAGGCCCTCCCTCTGGGCGACATTGTGACGCTTACCGCACAAAACCGCGCAGCGACCCTCTACAGGCATTTCTGGCTCCTCAACGCGCCGAGGTGGCCCCTGCTCCAGCGCGTGCGTCTGACGCCAATAGAAGACCATGGATTCGTGGAGATGTTGTTGGACGATCATGGAGGACGCGAGAGCCCGATGCTTCCCTTGCTGACAACACTTATCTTGGTCGACACCGCACTACTTAAACGCAGGACCCTCCGTCTATGCGACGCACTCATGAAGCGCGTAGAGGAGGGGGTCCCTTTGGAGACTCTCGACTTGCGCAAGTGCCTTGCGAGTAGCCGTGCAATTGGGCTGCTCAGTGAGGTCGTGGTCGACGTGCTGTGTCCTGAGGAAACCTTCGAGACGGGTTCACAAATGTGTTCCGAGTCTGTGGCTCGGGGCATCTCCTTCGACGGTGACTCAGACGACGGTTCTGGAGTAGAAGAGGACTATAACGAGGACAGTGCAGATGCAGGGGTATGGGACACTTAGGGAATGGACGGCGACTGTTACGGACACAAAGCTGTCTACTGGTAGATGTGAGAAGACCAGCCCACTCGTTATTATCCATCACTCCTGTAGCAAGTAATAGATGTCGACCCAAGGGGAAGTGTAGATAGAGTAAGACAAATGATAATAGGAAACACGGAGACACGGAAACGCAGGCGGAGGCACGGACGTGGACGCAAACAGGGATCGTTAATACAAAGGTAAAGACACATGCGCCTTGGTACGTATGTGATCGTTCGTTTTCTCTCACTTCGTCCATTACTGCAACGTACTGAGGTTCTGCTGTTTGGTTTAATACACAGTATCCCACATATGATATACACATACTGTCATCGCGGCTGTGCAAGAAACGCTCTACAAAAACCTACGGAAATAAGCGTAACATTGCTATTCGAAATTTAAGCTATATGCCTGTTCGACTCGCAATCGACAATGAGAAAACATGCGCCAAGCCATACACGAAGTTATTTCGGAATCTCAGCGAACAATACACTAACCCGAGCGACTAATGCCAGCACGTAGTCCAGTGGATAGACGCTATGTCTTGCCAGCAGACTTGCCATGTAGGGAGTGCGGAGGTTGATTGCCCCGTTGCTCGGCATTTCGAGATGGTCGCAAAGGACTCGCGATAGCTATTTCTGTAGGCGATCGTGGTGAGGATGGCTGCGGGGATCGTACCGAATTAGGGACAGCTGTCGTATTAGTTACGGGATCCACCGAAGGGGGGGAGCGTAGCTTTGTCATTGGGCAAGCCAACCTTCACAGCTTCTTCACCATCAGTAGTAGCGCCTCGATCCAAAGTGGAGGTCGGCCGCGAAGATGGGATGAGAGAAGTGGTAACTGGCGTCGAGGAATCGGTATCTAGTTCAAAAGGTGCGTGGTTTCGGGCTGAATGAGACGCGGCGCAGTCTGCGGACTGGTAGCCGTGGCGCCAGAGAGGGATTCACAGTCTTGTCGGGGACCAGCTCTGGGAAAGCAGGTGAGGTGTCTGGTATGACGGAATGAGAGACAGTTGTAACCAGCACAGAGCTTACCAGCACTTCAGTAGGTGGTACTGCAGTGGTACTGTACAGCCCCTGGGCCCAGTGCTGGACAGTCGCCGACTAAAGTCGAGAGTCAGTGTCATACACATGTCGACTAGTCGGTGACTAGTCGGCGACTGTGGAATGACCATGACTTTTCTCATCACGTGACAGTAGCACATTCCGGAATCCGTATTGTGTAATATCGTACGATTACTCTCATTCCATACCACAATGAGTCATACTGGCGGCCGGTCATCTAATCGTTCTTGGGCTCGCGATTTCTTTAAGGACCACCCAAAACTTGCCCAAAAAGCACTTGAAGCATACTCGGGCACAGGGGCAACCCATGACAAACCAAAAGTGTACTGCAAGCTCTGTTTGGCCAAGCATACCAACGAGATCCTTGGACAAGACGCAAGAGCTGTTGAAGCGGGTACTCGGCAGTTTGCTCGATCCTATGATATGATCGAACTGGAGCGTGCGTAACTCTATCACATCAATTTTTCTTAGTTCAATTCCTTTCCATTAGTTTTTTCAGTTGGGCAGAATGAGGCTGGCCGTGGGTGGGTAGCAGCACGTACAGAGGGGCTGGTCAATCATCTTCGACAGTGCAAGCTTCAGCCCACGGTAGTGTCTGAGAAAGCTGATGGGGCACATCGAGATCGCGTGTCGGGACCCCCTGCGGCTGGCAAAAGGACTCGTCGCGACATGGAGGAAGAATCCGACGATCCTGGGGCATCGTCATCATCATTCCAACGTCAAATACCTGCGTTCCATGTTCAAACACCTTCTGACACCTTCCAGTCCCCGTATACTCTCTCAGTAGTACCAAGGGGATCTTGTTCTGATTTTGAACGAGAGCCCTCTGTTGCCTCCTCTATCTCCACCTCATCGTCTGGCCGTGGTCACTCTCCCTTCACTTTCCCGCAAATCCCATCTCGATCTCAATCTCGATCTCGACGCGGCGCAACTCGTGCCTCTTCACTTAACCCTCCTCAAGCACTCGCTGAACCGACCTGGTCAGACGCACGTCAGGCGCGCTTCGAGGAACGAATCACGCGCATCACTGCAGCAGCAGGATTTTCGCTCTTGTGGGTAGAAAACCCAGAGTGGCTGGATTTTTGCAACGATTTTGTTCCGCAAGCCAAGTCGCCAAGTCGAAAAGTTCTTACCAAACGTCTTCTGCCGCAAACACTCAACGAATTACAACAGAAGGCAAAGCAGCGGGTTCGTGGCAAGAACGCGACTGCCTCGTGCGATGGCTGGACAGGCGAAAACTTCCACCACTACATTGCGTTCATGATCATGGTTGATAAGAAGGTATGGCACTTTTATCACAACGGGCACACTGTATCTGACTAGAACTAGGTCCATACAGTGAATGTTCATGATGCGTCTAACGAAAAAAAGACGGCCGACAATCTATTTGATTTAATGCTGGAAGTACTTGGGCGCCTTCAGTCAGAATGGAAGGTCACTGTTGTCGCGTTCACAACAGACGCATCTGGCGAATCTCGAAAAGCGCGAAAGCTACTACTTGCGCGTTTTCCACATCTTGTATGCCCTGACTGTTTTGCGCATCAGGTTTGACCTTTTATTTATTTATATTCTTCGTTATACTGACACAACTATTTCAAAGGTGAACCTCATTGTCGGGGACTACTTCAAGGCCGAGTCGATATATGTCAAGCATAGCAAGATGGCTTCGGATCTCATCAGCTGGCTACGCAGCAAGACTTACGTCCTTGCCCGCCTTCGGGAGGTTCAGACGCAAAGCGGAAAGCCGCCGCTTACTGTGATTCGTGCGGTCTTAACAAGGTGGACGGCACACTACCTCGCTTTCAAGCGTCTGCTCGAGCTTCAGCTCCCTCTCCGAGCCCTCGTTACTCATGACGCAATGGCTCAATCCAATCAACAAGTCTTCATTTCTCCGGGCTTGACGGCAGCAAACAAACGAAAGGCGCGTGAAATGATAGCAGTTATTGAGGACAGCACTTTCTGGCACTCGTTAGCTCGGTGCGTTAATCCGAGATCAGTGGTATTGGTCTAATATTTTTTGATACAGCCTCAAGACGCATCTTGAACCCCTTGCGAGAGCCGCAAATGTGGCCCAAGCGGCATTCTGTCGTTTGGATCAGATCTTGCTCACGTTTGGCTCCCTCAGCATATATTATCGCGAAATCATGCATAAAGACCCCGACAATGCCATCGGATGTACAGCGATTCTCGACAGCATCGAGAAGCGGTGGGCGAAAGCAGACCAGGACATCTTCATTGCAGCTGTTCTTCTAAATCCGTTTGTCAAGACGGCTCCATTTTCCCTTCAAGTTTCGTTCCTAACACGAGCTGGCGTGTTTTCGTTGCTGAAGCGTTTGTATCAACGCTTCTTCTCCATCACCGAGTCCCCCAATCAGTTGGCCGCCAGTATAAACACACTCTTCACAAACATCCAGGACTACTTTAGCAACGATGGCGGCGACTTGGCGGCGTATGCTGGTCCCATCAAAGATAAGGCACTGGCTGATGGTGTGTCCCCGGATCCGGTCGAGCTATACGAGGGAATGATTCCCATCACCACCGGCTCCGCCCCACGCTCCGCCCCACCACCGCTCTTTAAGCTCGCGCTTCACATCTTGTCTATTTGTCCCAATTCCGCCTCCTGCGAGCGGTTGTTCAGCGTCTTCGGCAACACTCTCACAAAGCTCAGGAATCGTCTAGGAAAGACCACCCTCACCTCACTCGCTGAACTGAAAATGCACATACGCGATGAACACGTGCGCAGCGGAGATACTAAACAACGGATGAAGCGCTTCTATGGGACACCGTCACAAGCAAGTGCCTCCTCGGGTCAACTGGAGTCCCCCCTCACCCCGCCGCTGGACGATGAAGCAGGAGACGTTGCGATGGATATTGATCCTGTGTTACAGCAGTTGTCGGATGGTGACACTAACGAGTTCAATCGCATTACAGACTCTTTTGGCAGGCAGTCAGACTACGACAATGACGACGGGGACGGAGAAATGCCGTCAACTATTTCAATGACAATCGTCGACCTCTTCGACCACACAGAAAAAAATTGGATTTCATTACATGAACGCAGCGCGTCTCGGAGCCTAAACGAGGAACTGGAGCTCTATGAGCTCCTTAACTCGGACCCAACAGGAGCGGAAGGTGTTGATGTAGAGATCGATCATGCTCTTGATAGTATATTTGTTGTCTAGCATGCGCGCGCGACGCGACTTAGTTTTTATGCATACAAATTGATTGCCGAATTGGGTTTCACCGATTACCTCACTCACTGATGTAGGCGTGGGAACAGTCATGGTCACTTGCGGTCAGTGACCCCCATAGTCAGATGACTTCCCTGACCGTCACGACTAGTCGCTGACTGGCACAACACTGCCTGGGCCCATCAAATTCGACTTGCTCTATGTAAGCCGTATGCGTCCGGCCCGGCGAAGACCGAGTTGGTTCAGGTAATACGATGGAAGCCACGTGGTTCAACCAAAGCCATGACCGTGACACCGTTTGGTTCTTTGACGATGGACCCAGACCACCTACGGCTACGGCAAGCCATTGATGCGGAAATTAAGTCATTGGAAGCTTCCCTCCAAGCATTGAGGTATCGCCGAAACGCACTTGCACCCATCTCGTCTCTACCTACTGAGGTCATCACCACCATATTCACCTATTTGCATATACCTGTCACGCTGTCGGCCTTCACACTGAACGAACAAATCGAACATTCAGAACATCTAGCACGGCTTCGTGTAGCTCACGTCTGTCACCAATGGCGTGAGATTGCACTCAATCTCCCGCTCCTTTGGAGTCACGTTGATTTCACTGTCTTCAGTTCGGCCGGCGCGGCTGAGATACTCTCTAGGGCGAAGAGAGCACCCTTATATTTAGAGGCAAGAATCCCCTTCCGTCTCTGGGACAATACCCGGTTCAGTGCGCTCCAAAAAGAACTCCAGGATCACGTCTCCAACATATCCCACCTTAGCATTAGCGCCGAGCCCTTCCATCTTCACAGAATACTCAAAGGACTTGTATTGCCTGCTCCCACTCTCAAATACCTTTCGCTTTCCGGTGGGGAATACGATAACAGAGAGATGGGGGAGCGAGTAGTCGTCCCTGACACTCTTTTCGATGGCTCCACCCCCAGGCTCTCTTGCCTCGAGCTCTGTAACTGCGACATCAGTTGGAATCCACCGCTCCTAGGGGGCCTCGAATACCTCCACATACACACACTGTTCGAAAGGCCGATCCTCTCAGTTTGGTTGGATGCTCTGGGCCAGATGCCACGACTCAAGACGCTTGCCCTTCACTGGGCTTCCCCGGCTGCACCTCCTGGTGCCTCGCTGCCAGATGTCGATCGCACCGTCACACTCCCCTCCCTTACACTCTTCGACATCTCCTCCCCTGCGAGAGATTGTGGGTTCGCACTCGCTCACCTCACCTTACCGGCGCTCACCTCGCTGTGCCTCAACGCAGAATCTCGTGACCATGACGGCAACGATGTGCATGGAATCCTCCAGTATGTTGCTCAACACGCCCATGGACCCCAAGATACCCAACCGCTGCAGAGTATGTGGTTCAGCAGGAGTGAAACGTGCGCCAAGATCCTTGTATGGATCTTGCCCGATATCGACGTCGAATTTCCTGATCAGTTCGCAGGTTTGGACTCGATGCCCTCTGCACGCGTGGCGTTCTCTGTTGTGGGAAAGGGCTGGTCTTCCGGATCCAATATGTTTGTCCTCCACTGGGTCATGAGGGCCCTCCCTCTGGACGGCCTCGTGACGCTCACAGCACAAAACCACACATGGTCCCTCAACCAGTTTTTCTGGCTCATCTGCGCGCCGAGGTGGTCCCTGCTCCAGCGCGTGCGTCTGATGCCGCCAGCAGGGCGTGGATTCATGGAGATGCTGTTGGACGATTCTGGAGGACGCGAGAGCCCGCTGCTTCCGTCGCTGACAACACTCATCTTGGTTGACACCGCACTAGTTAAACGCAGGGCCCTCCATCTATGCGACGCACTCATGAAGCGCGTAGAGCAGGGGGTTCCTTTGGATACTCTCGACTTGCGCAAATGCCTTGCGACTAGTCGTGCAATTGAGCTACTCAGTGAGGTCGTGGTCGACGTGCTGGGTCCCGAGGAAACCTTCAAGACGAGTTCACAAATACGTTCTGAGTCTGTAGCTCGAGGCCTCTACCTCGAAGACGAGTCAGACGGCAGTTCTGTAGAAGAGTATGACGAGGACAGTGCAGATACAGGGAGTGACGACGAGGTATGGGACACTTAGGATGGACGGCGACTGTTACGGACACGAAGCGGTCTACTGGTAGATGGGAGAAGATTGGCCCAATCGTTAGTAAGACAAATGATAATAGGAAATACGGAGACACGGAAACGCAGACGGAGATCGTTAATACAAAGGTAAAGACATATATGCGCCTTGGTACATATGCGATCGTTCGTTTTCTCTCCATTGCTACAACGCACTTAGGTTTACAGTAATACACAGTCGTATATGATCCTGTCATCGCGGCTGTGCAAGAAACGCTCTCCAAGAACCTACGGAAATAAGCGTAACATTGCTATTCGAAATTTAAGCTATATGCCCGTAAGTCGACTCGCAATCGACAGTGAAGAAAACATGCGCTAAGCCATACAGAAAGCTATGTCGGAATCTCAGCGAACAATACACTAACCCGAGCAAGTAATGCCAGCACGTAGTCCAGTAGACAGACGCTATGTCTTGCTAGTAGACTCACCATGTAGGGAGTGCGGAGGTTGATTTCCCCGTTGCTCGGCATCTCGAGACGGTCGCAAAAGATTCGCGATAGCTATTTATGTAGGCGATCGTGGTGAGGATGGCTGCGGGGATCGTACTGAATTAGGGATAGCTGTCGTAGTAGTCACAGGATCCACCAAAGGGGGGGCCGTAGCCTTGTCATTGCGCAAGGCAACCTTCGCAGTTTCTTCACCATCAGTAGTGGCGCCTCGATCCAAAGTGGAGGTCGGCCGCGAAGGTGGGACGAGAGAAGTGGTAACTGGCGTCGAGGAATCGGTAAATGGCCCAAAAGGTGCATGGTCCGAACGAGACGCAGCCGGGTCTGCGGGAAGCTGCGGCACCGGAGAGGGCTTCAAAATGTCGTGAACCGGGACCGGGAAGGAAGGTGGGGTGTCTGGTATTACGGAATGAGGGACAGTGGCAACCAAGACAGAGCTTGGCGCGGACAAAATGATGGTGGTGTTGGCGGCAGGACCATTGGGTATTGAGTCCGATGTGGGTGTTACGATACCAGGAAATTGGCTGACGTTGATTTGAGTGATTGGGGGAACACGGCCAGAAAGTACGACGACGTTTTGTGGGGTGGGAGACGGTGCTATGCAGCAGGCTGGTTGTGAAATGCTATGATATGGGGAAGGAATGGGAAATGATGGGGTACGGGGAGGGACGGGACGATGGTCAGTGCGGGACGTAGGGTGCAGGTGATGGCCAGAGACATTGCACAGGGGATAAGAAGACGATAACATTCGAACATGATCATCGTCGGCCGCGGCGGTGGAGGACGAGGATTTTGTTGGGGCGGAATTGGTGTCTGCGATGTAAGCGCCGCGGACATTCCTGAGGACTGCAATATAAATGGATCGAGGGCGATGATCCGGGCCGCTCGCTAGCAGGGCAATCTCATTCCAGAGGTCGCAGAAGTCTGTAACGCCGGAAGCGTGCCTCGAATGTCAAATTTAGAAACTAGTTCAAGGACCTTCCAGCGGGTGGTAGCGCAAGACTGAAGGGGTCGCAATGATCATAAATATAAATAATGTTCCGAAAAATGCGGATGGAAGCGGCGAGTGACATGCTGTCGCCATGCCTAAGGTACTCCTCCAAGTCAGACCTTGAGCAGCCTAAGTGGTCAGCAGCAAGTCGGAACCAATACTCGTCGCGTCCCTGCACCCTTGGGAGAATGATGGGAAGAATGGCCTGTGAATGATAGGCGGTCACTGAAGAAAGATCCCCAAACTCGATGGAGCTCAGTAGACCATCCCATTCTGCGTTAACGACACGATGAAAGATTTGCGAACTAATGGGAAGGGATGCCGCGCTCATCGCCTCTCTGCAAATGGCAAGTCGCTGCTTCCTGATCTTCGGGGCAACCAAATTAGATGTTAATGTGCGGTGGAACAAACCGACGAGAGTTTCTGTCATCCTCTCCATATTCGGCTTGATGCAAGTACCGATAGGGTCGATGAGAACTTTGGAGCCGGGGATGCTCGCAAAGAACCGCTCCAATTCCAGATCTTCATCGGAACGGTCGAGGGCAAGGTCGAGGGCCCACATCGGAATACGCCCGTCGATTTCGGGTGACAGTTTGCGTGCAAATTCTTCTGCTGTCTTCGCGAGGCCATGTGCGAACCACTCGTCATAGTGTTTTCTCCGAATGCCGAAGTACTCCCATTTACGATCGCTGACGCAAGTAAACGCCGTAAACCACCGAAGTGCTTGGAAGAGTAGAGTCAGGCGCTGGTAACGAGGAGCCATGCCGAGGATGAGAGGGGGGAATAGTAAGGACTGTCATATCGGAAGAGCGGCATGAACGTGATGGATATGTATATTGCTGTGCACAGCCCGACCCACGAACCAATGGCGCTGAAGGCGGTGTGATCGATGTTGAACAAGAACACGAGAAGGCCCGCAAAGAAGAGGAAAAGGGAAATATGCAAGAGGATGGGCAACGCCTCAACCACCCTGGGGAGGTGAAGATTGTCGACGCCCTCAGAAAAAAATGCGTGAATGCGACCTCGAGTATATGGGCTGGACCAGGCTTGAGTGAGCTTGATTTATCGACGAACCCACTGTCGCCTGCAAGGCGCACGTAAGGCTGATGGCCAAACTCAAGAACCAGAGGGTATTGACCCAGATAGCGTACTTTGGCGGGGTGAACGAAGACGCTGGATTGGACAGGGTGGAGGGGATGGAAACTTGGGACCCATTAGCGTCAGCGAGCAGTTGATAAATATTCGCGAGATAGAACGCCGTTGTGTCTTGTGAATTAGGTCGGAGGTCTTGGATCGATACTGAAACCAATGTCGCGACGGCAGCAGAAAATAGACCAGCCCATGATCACTGAGCGGGAAATATGCGGGGTGTAGAATCAGGACTCACGAATATGAGGATCCCACGGTATCCGCTGGCCATCTTTCGGCCTGTTTCTTGTCGTGTTCTTCCGCCATTTCTGTATATATGGTGAAGAGAGGACCCGAGCCATCAACGAAGTTGGACTCCTCCAGAGTCTGATTCTGATTGGACATCTGTTCAGCTACGTTGAGCGAACGCCGGGTCTGTCGCCTATGCCACGCTCCGCCCTATCTTCTAAGTTGATGGTCTCGTGAGGAACTTCATCATGAGACATTGAGTATTACAGTATCGATGCAGAGTGTGTTGAGCTTGGTGTTGAGTCGAAGCCTTAGTGATGTTGGAGGGGGACTCGAAGGGGACGACGTCCGCGTTGAGAACGCGAGGCAAACGGTGACTCGGTGAGCGACGTTGAGCAACCCCAGCAGCACAGCAACTTGAACCGACCACGTGACCGCGAGTCCTTGGAAAGTGGGAATTACTAAGCAATTTGACAGCTGACAAATGTCCATATGCGTCAACGTTTCCTCAGTGTTTCCTCGCTGTCCCCTCAGGCCTCAGGAGTCGCTCTTGAACATGCCACCTCTGAATCTCCCTGTCCTTCTTACCTCTTACTCCCTACCTACTTGGCTCTGACATATTTAGACTCTTCTGTATTTAAACCTTTTTTTCCTTGCTGAATAGAGAGTGCCCGGTCGCCTGTATTTCCCCTTTTCGTCTCGTCCAGCGTGAATCGGTTTGAATTTGGGCCCTACCGTACGGGCACTCGTTCTCGTCGCTATCTCAGTATCACCGCCACGGACGGCATTGTCACTCATTCTCGCTCCCATCGCTCTCATTCTTGCCTTGTGCGTTCGCAATCGCACCGGCCCTCGCCATCGCAAATGCAGCGGACTCGGCTCCATACCTACAACATCAAATAACATCATTCCTCACGCGGATAAAACATAACAAGCCAAGTGACGTCGAGAGAGAAAAAAAAAAAACCTCCTATCTATCCCAAAATACATCATAAGCATTCGGTTTTCCATTTCCCACACAACGGCTGCCACCAAGCAAGGTCATAGACTCATAGTTGACAAAGTCGACGCCTAGTGGTTAGTTACGGCGCTTAATACGACGGAAGCTCAGGCCGTGGTTTAACTAACGCCACACCGTTTACGATGGACCCAAACCACCTGAGGCTACGGCAAGCCATTGATGCAGAAATCAAGTCATTGGAAGCTTCCATCCAAGCGTTGAGGTATCGCCGTAACGCACTTGCACCCATCTCGTCTCTACCTACCGAGGTCATCACCACCATATTCTCCTTTTTGCATATACCTGTCACATTGTCGTTCTCCAAGTATCCACAGGGCGGACAACCCAAGCGTTCAGAACAACTGGCATGGCTACGTGTAGCCTACGTCTGTCGTCAATGGCGCGAGATTGCACTCAATCACCCGCTCCTTTGGAGTCACGTTTATTTCACTGTCTTCAGTTCGGCCGGCGCGACTGAGATACTCTCTAGGGCGAAGAGAGTGCCCTTATACTTAGAGGCAAGGGTTCCCTTTCATCTCTGGGACAATTCCCGGTTTAGCGTACTTCAAAAAGAACTCCAGGATCACGTCTCCCACATATCCCACCTTAACATTAGCGCCGAGCCCTTCCATCTTCACAGAATACTCAACGGACTCGTATTGCCTGCTCCCATTCTTGAATCACTTTCTCTGTCCGACGAGAAAGACAACACCGGCGTCAGTGCGATAGGGGGGCAAGTAGTTGTCCCTGACACTCTTTTCGATGGCTCCACCCCCAGGCTCTCCTGGCTCGACCTCCGTAACTGCGACATCAGTTGGAATTCACCGCTCTTATGGGGCCTCAAACACCTTTATATAAGCAACCCGTCCAAATTCCCGAGCCTCTCAGTTTGGTTGGATGCTCTGGGCCAAATGCCGCAACTCAAGACGCTTGTCCTTTACTGGGCTTCCTCGCTTGCGCCTCGTGGTGCCCCGCTGCCACTTGATGTTAATCGCACCGTCACACTCCCCTTCCTTTCACTTTTTGAAATCTCCTCCCCTGCGAGAGATTGTGGGCTCGCACTCGCTCACCTCATCTTACCGGCTCTCACCTCGCTGTGCCTCAACGCAAAATCCTATCGCCAGGACGGCAGCGACGTGCAAGAAATCCTCCCGTATGTAGCTCGACACGCCCATGGACCCCAAGATACCCAACCGCTGCAGAGTATGTGGTTCAGCAGGAGTGAAATGCACGCCAAGGTCCTTGCATGGACCTTGCCCGATATCGACGTCGATTTTCCTCAGTCCGCCGTTTTTGAATCCACGCCATCTGCACGCGTGGCGTTCTCTGTTGTGGGCTCGGGCTGGTCCCCCGGGTTCGAGACGGTGGTCTTCGACTTGGTGACGAGGGCCCTCTCTCTGGACGGCATCGTGACGCTTACCGCACAAAACTGCAGAATCACCCTCTATACGAACTTCTGGCTCCTCAACGCGCCGAGGTGGCCCCTGCTCCAGCGCGTGCGTCTGACGCCGATAGAAGACCATGGATTCATGGAGATGCTGTTGGGCGATCATGGAGGACGCGAGAGCCCGCTGCTTCCGTTGCTGACAACACTCATCTTGGTTGACACCGCACTGGTTAAACGCAGGGATCTCCATCTATGCGACGCACTCATGAAGCGCGTAGAGGAGGGGGTTCCTTTGGAGACTCTCGACTTGCGCAAGTGCTTTGCGACGAGCCATACAATTGAGCTACTCAGTGAGATCGTGGTCGAAGTGCTGAGTCCCGAGGACCTTTGAGATGAGTTCACACATACGTTCCGGGTCTGTGGCTCGGGGCCTGTACCTCGGAGACGAGTTAGACGACAGTTCTGGAGTAGACGAAGACTGACGAGGACAATGCAGATACAGGGAGTGACAACGGGGTATGGGGCGCTTAGGGAATGGACGGCGACTTACGGACACGGCTCCGGCAAAGCTGTCTACTGGTAGATGGGAGGATATATTGGCCTAATCTTTACTATCCCTCATTCCTGTAGCGAGTAATAGTCGACCCAAGGAGATGTGTAGATCGGGTGACTAGTACTTTGAGGGGGAGACCTCATCTTTGAAGGATCACCGTACGATTTCTTTCCCTTTCCCACATGCATGACCGCAGCGACCTTCACTTTCAATGGGGATGTATGGGGTGACTGAGTCGCGATACGGTGAGATGTGTGTTGTACAGCCGCGGTCAATCATGGCGGCCCTAGGCCTGTCCCCGCCGCGTGAGACCGCTAAACGCTACGGCCGAGTACGCGCCCTTCAGCGGTGGTGTGGCCTCCTTGACCCTCGCGAAGCTGGCCGTCGTTGCTAGTTCCGGAACTGGCGCTCCGACTGGCTCGGCCCACTCTCCCGCCACCGGGCTCCTTAGCCTTCTCGCCGCCGCGTCTCCTCGGCTCTCTGCAATCACGTTTCAGGTGGTCTTCTTTCCCGCAGTTGAAGCAACTGCGTTTTTCTTCCCTTTTTCCTGAACCTATGCCCCCCCGCCCAGACCTGCTGGTGTCAGGCGCGGATAGGTACAAGGCGCTGTCTTCTGTAGATGCTCCCCCACGCCTCGGCGCGTCCTCAATATGGCGCCGATCGTACTCCCTGATTGCGAAGTTCATCACCATGGCTGGCGTGAGACTCCTCCCGGACACTTCCGCTGCCGCCGATATCGGTGCGAAGTAATTTCCATACGATTTCGGCATGGACCTGGTGAGAATGGCGGCGTACTCAGAGTCGGAGATGGCGATGCCCGCGCCTGCAAGCTCCTCGTTCATATTGCACATCCGGTCGACGTGCTCCCGCACGTTCTCGTTCTCCCCGCACTTTGCTAGCGTCAGGCGATTCCGGAGTTCGTTTTGCACGGCCTGCATCGGTCCTTCGAAATTCGCCTTCAGCGCGTTCCACATATCCGTTGCTGTGGTGAGGCGATGGATCCGGATCAGGATGGAATCAGGAATGGTGCTGAAAATTTGATGCATGACTACGTAATCGCGCGTTTGCCACTCGTCCAGCTTAGCGTCGTACTCTTTGATGGCCTTCTCGTGGGCTTTAACCTCGTGCACCGTGGGGGTCGGCCCGAGTGAGGTGGGTGCCCTTGGCTTTGGCGCTCTGCCATCTAAGTGCTTGTGTAGCAGCCCCATTGACCCGAGCGTAATGACGATGCGATATTGATATGAGACCCAATTCGCACCATTTGGCATTAGATGAGGGACGGGCAGTGGATTCGAGTTTTCGAACGCATCAACTTTGGATGCGGGCCAAAGGCCTTCCTTTTGCATTATGATGGCTGTGCTGCGTTTATTAGCGTCTAGATAACACGACGACGTGTCGTGTACTCGGTCAGGAATTGGAACGACTGTATTTGAAGTAAAGATCTACCTAGATAACACAACGACACGTCGCTATGCTACGAGTATGTCAGTGTTCACAGTGTTTGGCTAACGAAACTGGAACCCACCTTGGTTGGGAATAGGAACGGCTGGGGCGCATATACTTAATCTGGTCGTTAAAAACGAAACGACCTACTGTACAGTTCTTAAGCCCCTTGGGCCTCCTTTGGGAATGTGCCATGCCATAACAAGAATACGGTAAAGCAAGCAACTTGAAGCAGTAAAGCGAATCCTTCCGGACCGCGCTCCCGAGCGATTGAACGACAATCCGAACTTCCCCGGGCCGCCCTTCCTTCGCTTCCTTACTTGGACCTGGCACAGGTTCGTTTACTTCGATAGGATCCATCACCTGAGCACTCCAGCTGGCGGTCGACCACGCCTTCTCTGGCACATACGTCATACGGTTCAGACCAGGCGACCCGGAGGAGGCCTCCGCATGCCCCTGCGGGGCGTTCTTCAAAACGGACTTACACATCCTGTATGAGTGCCCACACAAGTTAATCCCCGCCGCAAGACACATTTCCCGAATCGTCTACAACGGCATCAGGACACCCTATGGAGCGCTATACCGCTCCAAAAACTCTCACAGACTACTAACCTTCCTGCAGATAAGTGGCGCGATGTCCAAGCCCGACCCTGGCCCGGTGATCGAGATGTCACCCGAACCCGACTGAGAAGTTGGAATACGCGGGGCTCCTGATGTTGGTTTGAGGAAGGAGGCCTCACCCGGGGAAAGGGATAAGAAAATCTCGGCGTCTGACGCCATGCTCAACTACCTTGCGACACAACGCCTAATACTATAGCCCGCCTGCAACGGCGGGCTCCGATACGGTTTATTCACCCACCATCCCTAGTAGTTTTGTAACCTATTACTGCTGGGGAACACCTTAGCGTTACGACCCCCCCTTAGTGTAGCCTGTTCACGCTGCGTCCGGTCTGGGCCTACGGCCTACCAACCGGGATATAAATGGATCAAAGAAAAAAAAAGATCCATCACCTGACCGTGAAGACAACAAGGTTCCCGCGAACCGCGCCCAGACGAGGGTCAACGGAATTACGTGTTCAACGTGCGTATAAGTTATACGCCCGCAAACGATAACTGGGCCATGCTCGCTACATAGGTCGCATTTCCAAGTTGCTACTTAACTGGGAGACACGCTCCTCGTCGAGGGGTTTGTCTGTGTCTGTGCGGTCGACTGGTCCAATTCACGTTAAACAGGATGGCGATTTCAAGTTCCAGGCCATCAGTGATCTGCGCCGTACCCGTGGGACACAACCCGTGCGTGACCGTATGTGTGAACATTCATTTTCAACAATACTTTCGTTTTTGATCTGATTCTGGCACCAGCCATTTACGATACTTGCGTTGAATGCGGTGCGCTCGATAGTCATTGGTCGCTTCTCCAAGCTCAGGCTGGCGGTACAAGACGACCTCATCGCCGAGGACGACCCGTCTATCTTCCACATCGGCGAGTTTGTGCCAATGTCGCAGCGTAAAGCTGCCCAGAGTGAATCCCCAGGGGAAGAAACCTCTCACTTCATCGGTAGCCTCGCACACAATGGCTTCCTCTGAGTCGACACGGAGGGACGCGTCAGTCCGGAACATTCATTCTCTAAGGTTTGTCCGTCTCGTTGACGTCACTTGATTGCATTACGTTCTCTTGTAGATGGGGCTGTGTCTCGGATGGCTTACGTGCTGCCCACTTTTCGTAGTGCGACTGAAACGCGTTGGCAGGGCATCGACGCAGAACCCATGCGGACCCCCTCGTGATGGCGCTACTAACGCAGTGGATGTTTGATGGGTATCTCCACTGGCTGCGCGGCTCGCGCACGCCCAGCACCATCGAGACTTGTTCGTGGATTGCCTTGCGGAGGGGATTGAACTGTTCCCACCACCTGGCACCACCTCCGGCGGTACTCTGTGCATACCCGCGGACGGGGCGGCGTCGACGGCTGTTTTCTGGAAGGGAAAATGCTGCGGTTCTGTCATTCGTCCCGCCATCATCGGGGATGTTAATATTCACTTTGGGGCGTTCCGGACAAGAGGAACGAAGGCGATGATTATGCAGGAGCGCCAGTTCTGGCAGCGCCTCGCTAAGGCTGGTGTCCTAGTCCCACAGATGGTTCTTCTCGCCCGAGACGCATACAGCGCGAGGCGCAGCACAGCGCATGGAAGCAAACCACTAGATTGGGCATGTGCGCCTGAGTTATACGCGAGTGCCGGCCTTTTTTGATTGTGTTCCATAACGGCGTTGTGAATTGATGGGGACCTTCCAGATGGAGGAGGGCCGTGGCGTAAGATTTTCGCGCAGACGCTTAGGGTTTGCTGACCGGGTCTATGGGGTAGTCACGTTATAAACTGGGTTTGCTAAGACGTAATGGATGGATTCGCAGCGGGGCCCCGCACATGGCATGTCCGCTTTCTCTGTGTAACACCGCTTCATTTATCATAGGGACGATGTCATATCAAGGGCAAGAACGAGGTTTCGTCGCCGAGTCGGTGTGCTGTTGCCAGAAGATTATGTATTCAATTGAGGGTAGAGGCCGCCCTAGCGCTCAGGAAAAGGCTCTGCCATGAGATTGGGTCCGGGGGGTCGGTACTGTATCATCTCCCGAGATACAGTGTCGGCGTTTTTGTTTGGGAGTAAAGTTTACATGCTAATTCGGTGCTGCGACCGCGTGCCCAAGAGCAGATGATAGGGGATCAGACAGGAGATTCACTCCCGTGTCTCAGGCCTCAGGGGCAGTAACAGCTAGAAATGGGAGAAATTAAAGAATGTGAGTGGTGGCGATGGTGGGTAGAGAAAGCGACCCCTAAGCGCGAGACCGGATTCTTGTCTATCAGGGGCATTTCGGCGGACCGATGAATCCGAATGTGGGTTGCCCCGGGGGCGGCCACTATAGACTGCGGCACAAGGGCATACACAAGCGCGACACGTTTTTTCCGCCTCGCTCCCCATTTGTTCACATGCCCATTGCCCCAACCCTGGTGCCACCCACCCAGCATCAGCCTGCTCCGGCCTTCATAAAAATGTAAAACCTGCTCTTGGGTCCAATCCCGCGCTCCTCCCCCTTGCCTCCACTTTCCCTGTCCTGTCAGTTTGACGCCGAGTCGGTGCCATGTCTCCCGTGCGCCAGTTCCGCCCCCCTCTGCGCCCCCAGCTGCCTCTCACCTGCAGTAGGTAAACACAAGAACAAGCCGCGCGGAGTGTCTGGCGCTCGCCAAGCTCGCAGAGCAGGCCGAACGATGGGACGGTACGTTGTGCTACACATACTCGTTCGCTCCCGTCTCGCACAATCGCTCAACGAACAACGCGGGCTCCCCGCCCTGAAGATGTCATCAAGCAACTCAAATCAGTCATCTCGTACTCAGATGCACGTCTGACGATGGAAGAGCGCAACCTCCTTTCGATCGCGTACAAGCACGTCACGGGCACACTCCGTACGAGCTGGCGCACCGTAGAGGGCATCGAGAAACAGGAGGCCGCCAGCGGCACTGCGATGCCCCGCGAGCTCGTGCTCATCCGGTGCCAGCGCGAAAAGATCGAGCTCGAGCTTGCAGATGCATGCCAGGACCTCCTGGACTTGCTCGACCGGTACCTCGTCCCCGCCGCCGAGGCGGGCGAGGAACGTGTCTTCTACCACAAGATGCACGTGTCCACTCCATCCTTAAAAGCTTATCCTTACCCGGCGCGCGGCGTTTCCCACAGGCAGGGCGACTACCACCGGTACCTCGCAGAGTTCGCACGCCGGCAGCAGCGCGAGCGCTCGGCGCTGCTCGCACTCGAGGCGTACAAGGCGTCGTACAAGCACGCGTTTGGCACGCTGCCACCGTGGCATCCGACCCGCCTCGGCGTCGCGCTCAACTTCTCCGTTTTCTTCCACGATGTGCGCGGCAGCCCCGACCGCGCGTGCCACCTCGCGAAGCACGCGTTCGACGAGGCCGTCGCTGCCATGCACGCCACGCCGGAGCACACGTTCCGGGACTCGCTCATGATTCTCCACTTGCTGCGCGACGACATTATACTCTGGTCGGCGGAAATGCAGCCGGATGGTATGTGCGCCATTTCTCATCGTGGTTGATATTCTTACGAGAGCCTCACTTCTTTCACTGTCTTAGAAACGCGATCAGAGCCGACACCCGAAATGATGTGATTGCCGCAGCATAGCACCTATGCCTATGATTTTTTTTTTCGTTGATTTTTCAAACAATGTAGCTTCTGTACTTACCTTAATTTTTTCTTCTTTTTTGATCATGTGTGGCACCGACGGAATTTTTTTACTCAATTGGCCCTCACACTTTGTGTCCTCCCGCGGTTACAGTTATCGTTTGTCAACGCGTGCACCTGCAGGGAAAAAGAAAAAGTGCAACAGTCAGAAACAACAGAGTAATAACGCCGCTGATTCCGGTCATTAGGCTTTTGTGCTATCATGTAACTGCAGGCTATATTTGTGGACTCAGAGTACTGTGACCCTCCTGTTCAATTTGGAGGCCCAGGTATACTAACTTCCGACTTCTGCATCAGTACGATCAGTGTCCGAGTCACGAGTCATGGCTCCCTCACGTCGGCCAGAAGCGATATCGATTTCCCTCAAACTTAGGCGCCGTCTCTTTACCCTCAGAAAGTTCAACTTTACAGGATCCCAACAATTTTTTCGTCTTCTCGCCCGCTTTTATTGTGGCGATGTTGGCTGGAGGAGACGCAAGACACCTAAAGATCGCCCTGGGAAGGAATGGCCCGCCGCCCTCGTACGTTGAATGTCATCCATTCAGTCTTTACATTCTGTCCTGACAATATGCTGCAAGCAGGGACGCAGCCCTCCAACCCCCCCTCGAGATTCTCCAAATAATCTTTCTTTTCTTGGTTGATTATTTCCTTGCACGAAAAGAATCCGTTCGAGAAGCCTTTCATTCGTCCGGTCGACCAGATTGGATAGCGATAACGTATGTCTGTCGTAACTGGCGCTCAGCTGCACTCAGTCAGCCCGAACTCTGGTCGTCCATCACCCCGAACCTGTCCATCTTTTGGTCGCGAGCGATGGTGGAGTGCTCTGCCCCGCTCTCTATGCGTATCGACATGGAAGTTGGAGCCTCCGTTGGCGGTTTCGAATTGCTCGCTGCCTTGGAGCTGCTCTTGACGTCCAGCCTGAGGATACGCACCCTCCGCCTTTCCGGCCTCCGCGACGACATCCTCAGTGTACTCAACCGCTTTAGCAGTCTGTCCCCACTCGAGGCTCTCGACCTCTGCATATTGTACCCCGGCCCAGTTGACCTCCCAGTTTCCCTGTTAGGCGGAAAGGCCCCGCACCTTCGCCACCTCAAATTCGAAACCCTCGCTCACATCCGCGCGCCAGGCTGGCTCCTCGCAGGCATCACGCACTTCACGACTGGAGAAAGAATCCCGCTGCGCTCGCTGCTTGGCGCTTTGCAGGCGATGCCACAACTCGAGGTCCTGTGCTTGGAGGATGTTGACACGGCATGGCACGACATAGACTCGCCTGGGCATGTCCCGCCACCGCGCGTCACGCTGCCACGCCTCTCCCTTCTCTCCATTCGCGACAATCTTAGCCCGAACGACTTCATTATCATCCCCTCGTTTATCGACGCCCCCCCTACCCTGCGCAGACACTTCTTCTGGTATATAGAGGTCGTCTTGAGCTGGGACAAATGGGCTAGCGTGTTCACGGCCATACAAGCCCTTATCCCAGGCAACTCTGCGCAGGGCGCCGACGATGGTGGCCTGCGGGTCGCAAACGTGATGGGCCAGCACAGGCTCCACTGCTTCGAGGTGTGGTCCCGGACGTACTCTGAGGGTGCCAGCACGGCAGCGCGCGAGGACGCGCTGTTTCTGTTTGGCGTCAGCTGGTCCCAGAGTCACAGCACAGTTAGCCAGACCCTCTACCACAGTCCGTCCTTCCGTCTCGCGGGCCTGTGCGTGCACCTCGGCACTGCGCATATCGAAGATCTCACCATTGCGCCTGAGGTTGCGATCGAAGGCGAGAGTACGACCGACGCACCCGATATCGCGGCGCAATGGCAGGCACTGCTTGCAGCGCTGCCATCTGTAAAAACCCTGCGTCTGCACGGCGGCAGTCCCACATGTATCTTGGTACTCCGCGCGCTCTCCGTATCGGCGCAACCCCTTCTCCCGCGCCTCCAGAGGGTCTTCGTCTTCCATTCCGCCGTCCGTTCCGCCGCGGCTGCGGGCCCGGATACCACCGACGTTCACGGCGCTGGCTCTTCTGTTCCTAGTCGCAAGTTTATGCAGGCGGACGTGGGCGTGGAGTTGGTAGAAGCTGTGAGCGGGCGGTCTGGACTGGAGGTGGTGCTGGCTGGATGTGAGGTGGACGAGGAGGCGCTGCAGGCGTTGCAGACGAGAGCTCGAGTACACATTGGGCACGAACGGGTGTACGTGTGACTCCGAGTCGGAGTCGTGCTGTATCTGCGAGAGTAGCGTTCGACACCTGAGTCACTGGCCGTTCAAAGTTGCCGCAGAGATGACCGATTCGAAGTTCAAGCAGACCGATTCAATGTTTCACCAATTTCACCAGCCAAAAAAATGAATCGGTCGGTTTAGATCGCCGCTGCAAGCAACTTTGAAAGCCCCTATTCTCTCATACGTAGTTCTTGTTACTTCAGTACCACTTTGTGGATTCAGTCAACTAGCTCTTGATTACTAGTAAGTTGCGATAGAAAACGTTATCCCAGTGTGAAGACAGCGACCGTGGCCAGTAACCTGTCGATTACTTTCAAAAAGTGTGCATCCATTGCTTGATCCTCGTGGGATCTCCTCTAATGATTTCTTTTTAGTTTCTTCCCCGTCTTTATCGTGGCGATGTTGGCTCGAGGAGACACAGATAGGAAGATTATCCTGGACACCTCGCTGGGGAGGAATGCTTCAAGTTCGCTACCCTCGTATGTTGAGTGTCATCGACTCGGAGTCTTTATGTTCTATTCTGAAAATATGTACTAGTAAGCACCAGGCTCTCGAGCTTCCCCTCGAGCTTCTTCAAAAGATCTTTCTTTTCTTGGTGAATCTTCCCGCGGCGCGATTATATTTTTATTCGCCTGGCCTGCCAGATTGGATAGCGATAACGTATGTCTGTCGCTACTGGCGTTCGACCGCACTCAGCCAGCCCGAACTCTGGTCGTCCATCAACCCGGACCTATCCATTTCTTGGTCCCGGGCCATGACGGAGCGCTCCGCCCCGCTCCCCATGCGTATTGATATCCACGTCGGCCCCTGCTTTGTGGGCGGGTTCGAATCGCTCGCTGCCTCGGAGCTACTCCCCCCCGCATCCAGGATCCGCAGCCTCCGCCTTTCGGGCTACACCACAGACGTCCTTACAGTCCTCAACTGCCTCTCCAGCCCGTCCTCACTCGAGTCACTCAGCCTTTGGGTGACCGGAACGGGAGAGCCCGTCGACCTCCCAGAGGCCATGTGCAACAGAGATACGCCGTATCTCCACCGTCTCACGTTAGAAGCACCTACGTGTGTCCGCACGCCGGTCTGGCTCCTTGCCGGGGTCACGCACTTTACGACCAGTGCGAGCGTCTCATTACACGAGCTTCTCCACACGCTTCAGGCGATGCCTCAGCTCGAGATGCTGTGCATAGAAGAGTTTGTCCACAACGCGTGGAGTGTCACAGACCCGCCTGAGCAGGTGCCGTTTCCCCGCGCAGTGCTGCCACATCTCTCGCTCCTCTCTTTCCGCAGCATTTCCTTGAACAATTTCGTTGTCCTCTCTTCGCTCATCGACGCGCCCCCACACTGCGCAGACACATCTTCTGGTTCGCAGGGTCCGTCTCGAGCTGGGACAGCTGGGCCAACAAGTTCACAGATTTGGAGGCCTTCATCCCTGACGACTCTGCACCAGGCGTCGATGACGGAGGCCTGCGGGTCGCACGCGTGGTGGGCGGGTACGAGGACAACTTGGTCGAAGTGTGGTCCCGAACGAGCGCTAAAAGTCCTATTGCTCCAGTGCGCGAGGACACGCTGTTTCTGTTTCACGTCCGTTGGTCTGGTAGCGTCTCAGGTGCGCTGGGAGCAGATGGCATGTATTCCACCCTCATCTCGTTCTCCTCTCTCGCGCACCTTCGCGTTGCGTGTATCGAGGACCTCACCATCGCACCTGAGACCGCAGACGAAAGTTTCGGCATCGCCCGTCGCAAGGCAGACACCCCATATACGTTGGACATTGCGGCAAAGTTGCGGACACAACTTGCCGCGTGGTCATCTGTAAGACCTTGCGCCTCCATAACGGCGGTCTCACATGCGTCTCTGTCCTCCGCGGACTCTCTGCGTCCGTGGACCCCCTCTTCCCACACCTCCAGAGGATATTCATAGTCCGTTGCGCGGTCCATCATGGCGCCGCGGCGCGCCCAGACGGTGGCAGTGTCTCTGTCGCGGGGTCTGGCCCTGTTCTGACTGGCAGCAAGTTCGTGGGGGAGAATTTGGGCGTGGAGCTGGTGGAAGTTGTGGCCGAGCGGTCTGGGCTAGAGGTGGTGTTGGTCGGTTGTGAGGTGGATGAGGAGGCGTTGGACGCACTGCGGAAGCGAGCTCGGGTGGTCATTGGGGACGAACAGGCCTATGTGTAGCTTGAAAACAACAGATTTCCCCGCCGTATCTTGTTTGTTAAATGTCCGTCGCTGTCTTGGGGGCTTCAGTGAGTAACTGCCTGGTCTGGCCGGTCTAAGGCGCCGCTCGTGCCTCGCTCTGCCTTAGAAGAGCATCGTCTTTGAGTGAGCGGGCATGGCGGCACGTGACTCATTCTCTCCTTGCCTGCCGCCGGCCCGCCCGCTTTTCCAACCGGTCTAGAAAACCGGAATTCCGCCCACCACACCCTTTGCTACAGGATCGATAGATGCGAGTTATTGCATCCGTCGTTGCCACTCTGATCGCTCCGGGAAGTTTCCTACCCACCCGTCGCGACCTCGGCTCGGCAGCAAAAGCCGATCGAGGAGCGCTTCGCGCTTTCGCCCACTTTCTCCACGCTAGCAGGCCGCCCTAGTACCATTCTCATAACCACTCACTAGTTACCTACAACGCTTGTACATACTCCCCAAATTGCCGTTCCAAATAACATCACAGCCGAACCTTTCTTCGGCGCCATCAGTGTTTCGTGACGCGCGCCGGCAGACCCGGGCCCTCCCCGTCTCTCCCTATCCGGCACCATACGAAACCCGTCCTCGAGAAGCAAACCAGCGACTCGCAAAGAACGGTGGAGGCTCAGATCAGATCAGCCACAGCTCGGGTCGGTCTCACGGTCATCTTAGCTCCCTCCGGCTTAGGCGCCGCCTCATTACATACATGCTGCAATTGTCCTGAGTGTAGTCGGTGAGGCAGAGGCAGAGGAGGCACCGCTTTGTAGCCGTCCTCATTACAGGTACGTTCTTCGTACAAGATCGTTATCCCACTGGGACGACATTGACAATTACCTTTAGAAAGCTTGCTTGATCGAAGTTGACCCTTACAGGATCTCCCCCAATAATTGTTCTGCTTCCCACCCCTTTTTTAATGTTGGCTGGAGGAGATGCGGTTGTGACGAACAGCCTGAAGATTACCCTGGACACCTCGCTGTGGAGGAATGCTTCGCCACCGGCATCCTCGTATGTTGAGTCTACCGCCGAGTCTTGACTTTTGGTTCACTCACATGCAGGTACTCCGAGTCGACCATCCAGCTCCCTCTTGAGCTTCTTCAAAAGATCTTTCTTTTCTTGGCGGATCTTTGCCTTCCACCACGAGGATTCTCTCCGTTTCCCTATCCAAGTCAGCCAGTCTGGATAGCGATAACATATGTCTGTCGTTACTGGCGGTCGGCCGCCCTCGGCCTGTACGAACTCTGGTCGTCCATCACACCGGGCCTCTCCCTCTCTTGGTCGCGCTCCATGATAGAGCGGACCGCACAGCTCCCCATGCGTATCGATATGCGCATCCGCCCCTGCTTCGCGGACGGGCTCGAAGCGCTCGCTGCCTCAAAGCTGCTCTTGGCGTCTCCCGGGATACGCACCCTCCGCCTTTCTGGCTACCGCGCCGACATCCTCAAAATCGTCGACCACCTCTGCAGTCCGTCCTCACTCGAGAATCTCGACCTCTGGGTGATGGCCTACGCCTCCGACTACGTCGACCTCCCGGTTTCCCTGTTCGGTGGAAAGACCCCACACTTTCGCCACCTCAAATTCGAAACTACTACTCGCGTCCGCGCGCCGCCTTGGCTCCTCGCCGGTATCACGCACTTCACGACCAGCGCAGTCTTCTCACTGCACGAGTTTTTCGGTGTGCTGCAGGAAATGCAGCAGCTCGAGGTACTGCGCCTAGTGACAATTTTCGGCCCATGGCGTGTCACAGGCCCGCCTGAACAGGTGCCGTTGCGCCGTGTGGCCCTGCCACGCCTCTCACACCTCTTTTTCCGCGGAAACAACCCGAGCGATTTGTTGTCCTTTCCTCGCGCATCGACGCGCCCCCTACACTACGCAGACATCTCTCCTGGAGGGTGGAGGCCGTCTCGAGCTGGGGCCAATGGGCAACCATGTTCGCGGCCACGCAGGCCTTCGTCCCAGGCGACTCTGCACTGGGCATCAATGATGGTGGCTTGCGGGTCGCACACGTGGTAGGCGGGTACGAGCGCGGCTCGTTCGAGATGTGGTCCCGGACGTACTCTGAAAGCGCCAGCACGACGGCACGCGAGGACGCGCTGTTTCTGTTTCACTTCGACTGGTCTCCCAGCGTACCCGACTTGTGGAGCGAAGATGGCCTGAATGCCTACCCCTGTCCGTCCTTCCTTCTCGAGAGCCTGTGCGTACACCTCCGCACCGCGCCTATCGAGGACCTCACCATCGCGCACGAAACCGCGATCGAAGGCACGGGAGCCGTAGGCAAGCCCGTGACGGACACGCCGGACGCGCCGGACGTCGCAGCGCAATGGCGGGCGCTGCTTGCCGCGCTGCCATCTGTACAGACGCTGCGCCTGCGCGGTGGAAATCCCGCATGTGTCTCTGTCCTCAGCGCGCTCTCCGCATCTGCGGACCCCCTCCTCCCGCACCTCCAGAGGGTATTCATCTTCCATTCCGCCGTCCATTCCACCGCTGCGGCGCGCCAGAACGGGATCAGCGTTGCTGGCGCTGGCTCTTCTGTGGCTACTACACTGGCTAGCCGCAAGTTCGTGCCGGTCGATGTGGGCGCGGAGCTGGTGGAGGCCGTGAACGGGCGGTCTGGGCTGGAGGTAGTACTGGCTGGGTGCGAGGTATCTAGGGAGGCGCTGGACGCGTTGCAGAAGCGAGCTCGAGTACACGTTGGACATGAACGGGTGTACATATAACTTTGGGATAGTAGCCCATATCAACAACTTCAAATACAAGTGCTAATGAGAAGTGGGATTTCCTTGCCGCCCGTGTCGTACTGTACCTACACGCCTGTCTTTGCCGTTGTCACATGCCTTGTCACATGCCCAGAATGAGTCGGAGCAATGTGCCTGGCCTCGGCGATCACCGGTCTCTGGAGAATTATCATCTAGACGTGTTCTAGAGGCTCCAGATCCCACTGG
>JAKELH010000814.1:0-27307 GCA_021525015.1 Lactarius pseudohatsudake
CGTAACCGCGCCGGGCGGAGACGGCTTTGTTCAGGACTTGGCGGATGGCGTGGGCGCACTCGCGCTTGGAAAGGAGCAGTCATGATTCTCGCGCGTGACTGGCTACTTTTCCTACATGAGGGGAGAGCTGGGGTAGTGTTATCGTTTACTTTCGGTGTCAATACCGTTTCCGGTGCCTTTTAGCTGTTAGCTGGTTTGCTCCTGGTCTTTTCAGTACTATTCCCGTGTCTTTTATTTCTTCCTTGGTAGAGAGTGAATATAGCTGTGTGTACCCCTACCACGCCACGTTTTATGCGCGTAGCTTTGAGTGGTTTGGGGACGAGCTGGAGCCTGCGCCGTCCGTTCTGAGGCATATCGCATGCACGCTTCGACCCCAGTGTTGGGTCACTCATGTAACGCCCCAAATTCGCGATTCGCCGCATAGGCAATAGATATATCAGAAGAATCCTCTACGACAGGGAATAGACTTTTAGGGGACGATGCCGTCCTCCAAAGAAGTGGATATAGTTGTAGCGAATGTAATGATCCACAAATATAGCCTAGTAGTCATAAAACGAAAGTGACCTGAAATCAGTATTACGTCGGGATCGGTTCGTCCGTGAATCGGTGATTACGGACGGCGCTTGGGGAGATAGCTGGTGCTTATCAGCACGATGCAAGATATACGCTTTCACTCGTTCTGCAGCCAAAAATCTCAGGAATACCACACTTTGATCGTTGTGAGTGAGCACTCGCCTGCAACTGAAGAGAGTTTTCAGCAGTCAGCTGTGGTTGGCCGGCGGATGGCGGTAATTGGATGACGTTCATCACGTCGTCACTGGCTATCATAGATAAGGAACCCGCCAATGAGACAGGCGTGTCCATGGCGGCCGGAAAGCGGAAACTGTCGCATACCCGAGCCCAGCCCTACATTCCATTCGAGTCCAGGCGAAAGTCTGGTCCCCATAAGTTCTGTGGCAGAAGAGAGGAGATATGGCAACGAGCGTACTGCTTGATAAGAGCTTCTCCTCGCCGCTCGAGGTCTAATTGTTGTGTGCGCAAACGTTCATTTGTAGCGGCGTCAAGGCTACCGGTGATGCGGAGGTAATACACCTCTGTGCGGAACGCCTGGGTATCCTGGCGTAGGGATTGCAATTCGGTCCAGACCTTCTGTCTTTCTTGACTTGATGCGGACATGCTAGCGATGGTGAAGGTATAGATAACAAGATAGATAATTTCCGAGCCAAAATTAATTTTTTGATCCGAGTTTGTGGATTGGTGGACACGTGATGTCATGTGATGTGTTAGGAGGCGGCTTGAGTCACCGATTGGTCAAGTGTTTTCTGTAAACTGGGTTGGGGTTGAATGGTACACTCATGTCCCAACTGCCCGACAATCTCCCTGCTTGTCTCGATGACTCAAAAAAAATAGAGGCGATACGTAAAGCCTATTCTACGCTCTTGAAGATACAAGAGGCTATTTCTGCTGACATCGGCACCACCAAGGCGTCTCGTGATAGTCGTGACCAAAAGTTGATACACGTCAGGATACTCGGCTATCTCATCCGGGAGGGTCCTTCCTTGACCGCCAGCGAATTCGTCGCCAAAGAGGTCAATAAAATACCTGAGGGGGACGAAGACGAGATCGACAAAGCCGGCGAGAAGTACTTCCACCATTACCTCCGTATCTGTACGTCGCGTCCGCACGTTCGATTTCGTTCATTCGTTTTTTAAGAGCTACATCACAGTCAAGAAATCCGGAGGCCGTACGCCGGGATCTTCGCTCTCCGCATGCGACGCATTTGAGACGAGAAAGGCGATAGTAATGGAAATGCTCCGCCATAAACCTCCTGAAGACCAAAAGGAGGCCAAAAGACAAGTGGGGCGCAGCATTTTCGTGGTTCCGACTTTGATTTTGACCCTAGCTTGATTTTCTAAAGGCCCTTGTTCGGGATGACTTCCAATGCATAGTTTCTGGAGAATACGATTCTCGATTGGTGAAACAAAACGATGATCTCAGGGCAGCTGCTTACAGGTTTTCCCCGCCGCGGGTAGGCAAAACTCAATGCGCACACATCATCCCTAGTTCGACCAACGAGAATATACTGGATTCCAAAGACAAGGTATGCTGTCTTAACCCCATTCTTTTACGCTCATTGACGCGGCTGTAGCACGAGCATGCGGCGTCGTTTTGGGCCATCTTGGGCTGTTTTGGCTATACGGGCTTCCTGGAGAAGATGACAGGAAAGAAAGTTCATAATCTCGATAATGTCATGACGTTAGGGATGGAAATCCATGACTCGTTCGATCAGCTCGACATGTGGTTTGAGGCCGTGGTGCGTGCTTTTTTCCTCCGGACAACCGTCATTGAGACTGAAGGTCCACAGAAAGGATCGCCCAACACTTACACGATCAAAGCAACTGACACGGTGTTCCTCGCCAAATGCAAAGCGGCGGATTGCAAGATTACCTTGACGAGTGCAGACCCGCGCCTTCCTTTACCAAACCCGGAGTATCTCGAGATCCATGCTGCTTGCTGCAGAGTCGCTCACTTATCTGGGGCCGGCGAGTACATGGACAAGGTATTAGAAGATCTGGAGGATACCCGTGTCCTGTCTCAGGATGGCTCGTCGGCGCGTATACTATCGTTTGTTCTTCAGAAAGAAGTATACAGTCATTCATGGCTCAATGGACCACTCAAATTCTTTTTGACTTCGGGAATTTGTTGCAGTGAATGACGGGTCATTTTGAACAGACAATATTATAGTCATATGAGTAAACTAACCAGTGGGTACTTAAAAACTGTTATCGGGTGGGATTGAACGATGCGATGGAGGAATCAGTGCAAAAGTTCCATATCAGTTGAAACTGGGTCAATGGACCAAGTCACGATCAACCGTGACTTTCCCGATTAGGAGATGCCCAAATCATGATCTCTCAGTGACTCCCACCGTTCCACATTTGTTCCTGAATCCTGACTTCCAAATTTGGCAGTTCCCGATTTGGCACGCGTGGTGTGACTCTCCAGAGCGCTGATCCTGACCAGTTCAGTATTCTTCTGCGAATACCTTGCAATCCCGTGATGCTATCCTCAAAATAACTGTCTGAAGTTCACTCTATAGCATGTAGTTTGTATATGGCCGCAAAAAGTTGGAAATAATCAGAGTGTTTCCGTCAGTATTTGCTTGCCAAATTTTGGGTTTTTCCCCAAAATCATGAGAAACGAATCTCCTGCAATATCTACTCATTGCACCTCTATAAAAATTTGAAGAGACATGCACAGGAACTATACATTGGATGTTACAAAAAGTCCGAAGCGATTTGACCAAAAATGTGGTCGTCATTGTCATTTGGTCCATTGACCCCGATGTTCCATTGACCCATGAATGACTGTATGCCTACGATCTAATCACCGTCTAACACTTCAGATATCCCTTTTCTTTTCAGCCGTGTTTCCATACCCGTGTATTGTTACTGAGATCCTTGTTGTTGTAACATGAATACGTGACGCAGCATAAAGTAGTAAGTTACAGTAGACAGCGATGTGCATCCGCAGTCACGCGCTCACTACTGTAGTATGTGTGACAATAACGGTCATGTGCCGTGTGACAATGGCGCGCTCCCCACTGGACGTGATCCGAGTCGCCGTTGCCAGTCACGAAAGAGGTCAACCTATTCTCTCCAGCCCGCTATACATGTATAGGATCTCGCTTTAAATGGCCGTGTCTGATAACGCTACTACGAGCTCGGGGTCGAACAAAGCCATCAAAGCCATCGACTCCCACTCGGTCCATCGTATCACCTCGGGTCAGGTCGTTATAGACCTACAGACGGCCGCAAAAGAGCTTGTGGAAAATGCCCTCGACGCAGGTGCAACAAATATTGGCTCGTGGCGTTCTATTGTTTCGTCGTCACACCCCTTAGCTGAGAGCTACTCCAGAGGTCCGCTTCAAAGACTATGGCCTAAAGTCCATCGAGGTCATTGATAATGGGAGTGGTATCGCACCGGAAGATTATGAATCCATAGGCGTGTCGCCATTACCTTTGTTCCCAATTCTACCTTACTCATCGTCATCGCCCTGAATAGCGTTGAAACACTACACGTCAAAACTTGCCTCCTTTTCCGACCTGACCTCCGTCCTCACTTTTGGCTTTCGCGGGGAAGCCCTTTCTTCTTTGTGTGCGCTATCAGAGAGCGTCAGCGTCACCACCGCGACTTCCACGCAGGCGCCGATGGGCACCGTTCTCACTTTCGATAGCGCCGGTCGCCTCACGAGCCACAGCGGCAAGATCGCTCGTCAGGTTGGTGCCCCTCTCCTTATCCCGTTCCACGTGCTGATGGTGGTGTAGCGCGGGACCACGGTCGCCATCACGGGCTTGTTCACGCCGTTGCCCGTCAGGCGGAAGGAATTCGAGCGCCACGCGAAGCGGGAGTTTGGCAAAGCTTTGCACCTTCTCACAGCTTACGCGCTCGTTCCGTGTACCCGGGAAAACAACGGCGTCGTTTTGTCCGTCTCTAACACCCCTGATGGCGGGTACGTGTCTTCGCATCGCTCTTTGGATACGGAATGTCGGGTGATGGCTAACGGAGGATCTTATGTCAGAAAGAAGACTGCGCAGCTCCGCACAGACGGCGCCACGTCAATTCGTGCCTCTGTCGGCGCACTCTGGGGCCCAAAACAGCTCGAGAATCTCGTTGATCTACGTCTGTCGTTTGAGGTGGTTCCTGAGAAGGTAGTTTTGCGGCGCCGAGAGGAAGGCGATGTCCGTAACCAGTATGTTTCTTTCCATTCCACCGCGCTACTTGTTCATGTTCTTATCGTGTCATGCAGTCAAATACGTGTGGAAGGGCTGATCTCCAAGTTCGCTCCTGGTGCTGGACGGACGGGGACCGATCGCCAGTTTTTCTTCATCAATGGGCGGCCATGCGCACCGGCGAAAGTCCAAAAGGCAATCAACGAGGTTTATCGTACGTTCAATGCTAACCAATCTCCCTTTGTCATAGCAGACTTCATCTTGCCGACTGGTACGACCGGAAGCCATCCCGCATATATTCGTCGTGATGTGAATGCTCTTATATAGATTCATGCGACATCAATGTGAGCCCGGACAAGCGGACCATCCTCTTGCACAGCGAGAACAATCTGATTGAGTCCCTCAAGGTGCGCTCTGGTGACTCGCAATTGATTTTGCAGACCTCATGGAAACCTTCAGATCGCGCTGACAGAAGCGTTCGATAATACACGGTCAAGCTTTGTGCTTAATGCGACGCAAGTTGCGCTCGCTCAGAAGGATAGGAAACTTCCTCCCGCAGAAGAGGGTGGCTTAGCAAGTAATGAAAAGCTGCCCTTATTCATACCGGATGATCAAGATGACGCCACTGGTACTGAACAAGCCGGAGACATTACAACTGGCGGACAAAATGGCAAGATAGCGTCTAAGGGGGATAGTGTTGACCTTCCAGTCGAGAACGAGCCCGACAATACTTCACCACCTTCAGACGAGCCCCACCCAGTCCAGAAACGACCGCGCTCGGCATCGCCAGATCCTGTCTCTGACGAGGAGACACGTCCCATCAAAAAAGTCGCTGCTGCACGTTCTCCTTCTCCGGAGCTTGCCTCTGTCCCAGCCCCCTTGACCGCCGCGCCTCAACGCCTAGCTGGCCCCGGTCGTACTCCAGCGCGGGTGGAGCAAATCCTGTCTACCAATACAAGCGGCACTGGCAGGGGAGTACAGATGGTGCTCGACACGTCCGGCGCGTCGTGGAATCTCAAGCCCGGCCACGAAGGGCCGCAACGCAAGCGCTCACATCTGGCGGATGTCAGCGGGTCTAGCTCTGGCAAGAACGCGAGGACCAGTATGCGTGCTCGGCTGGCGGGATTTGCTCGTGACGGGGTTCACGTCGTGCGGGATAAGGAGGACGAAGACAGCCCAGAAGAGGAGGAAGGAGCCGAGGATGAGGTTGTGGAGGTGAAGCGGGTTTCGAAGAAGGTGGATACCGACGACGATGACGACGACGAAGTTGGCGAGAAGGTGTCATCATCGACGGATGTAGTAGACGAGACTATGGCCGTCGATCGCCCCGACAGCCAGGACTCGGTCCCCAAACCAAAACCAAAATCGAAAGCGCGCCGCACACCAACAGGTGCAACGGCATCTCCATCCGCGAAACAATCCGATGACGCCGAACTCGCGTTGAATGAGGAGCTTCTTTTGCTGGAGGACTCGCCGTCAGACAGCGCACCGCCCAGCAACGCAGCCGCCACATCATCATCGCACGACGCCGCCTCCGGTGTTCGGACCGAAGTCTTGCGCACTGTCGTCGGGGACGCACCGCCTCTCGCGTTTGACCTCGAGCGCACGACCAGCGCGTGGTCCGCCTACCTGGAGCGCAGGGCCGCGCCCACCCCGCAGCCCGCGCCTCGCTCGTCGGACCTGGAGCACGCGGACCTGGCGGCGGACAACGAGAACGCTACGGCGACTCTCGCGCGCGTGCTCTCCAAGGCGGACTTTGGGTCCATGCACGTGGTCGGGCAGTTCAACCGCGGGTTCATCGTGGCGCGCCTGCGCAAGACGGACGCGGCGGGCGCGACGAACGACGACCTATTTATCGTGGACCAGCACGCCGCGGACGAGAAGTATAACTTTGAGACGCTGCAGGTGACGACGCGGCTCGAGTCGCAGCGGCTGTTCACGTGCGTTTCGTTTTTTTTAACTCTTGGTTTTTGTATCATTTGCGATCGTGGTGATGATCGTGTAGGCCACGCGTGCTGGAATTGACGGCTGCGGACGAGCTTGTAGCGGTTGAGAACATGAGCGTGCTGCAGCAAAACGGATTCGAGGTCGCGGTCGAGGAGGAGCAGCCGGCGGGACGCCGGCTGAGTCTCGTCGCGCAGCCCGTGAGCAAGAACACCGAGTTTGACACTCACGGTGCGTCTCGCGTCCTTCGTTGTTAATCCAGCCTGACGCGCGGTTACGTTTGTAGATCTGGAGGAAATTCTGCACCTGTTGAGGGACCGGCCCGCGGGGACGCTCGTGCGCTCGTCAAAGACGCGTGCGATGTTTGCGATGCGCGCGTGTCGCAAGAGCACGATGGTCGGCGAGTCGCTAAACGCCAAACAGATGACGACCGTGAGTCCAATTCCCCAGCCCGCGCCTCATATCACCAGGAGCCAATTTGTATAATGTCTTTCTCGTGTTGACGCGTCGATCAGATTATTCGGCACATGGGAACAATGGAACAACCGTGGAACTGTCCGCATGGGCGGCCAACGATGAGGCATTTGTCGGACGTTGGCACGGTGGAGAAGAGGGAATGGAGGCCCGTGGATTGGGCGACGTTCATCCCACACTAGTGCTTTGGGCAATACCACCTTTGCTCTGCCTTACGCTTACCCAGCCTGCTGTATCTAGTTGGTATCTTATGGAAAAATAGCATCAGTAGCCGGCATTGGCCGACCGGAAACCGCTGAGTAATAACATAGGGGAGCGTGCAATACACGCTGCCACCATACACATCGTTTCTCCCCGTATTCGGGGCTACCAGAGCTTAAAACTAGAATCTTTTGCTCCATTCTCACTCCCCATAATGTCTGAACACGAATCATCTGACAATTCCTGGCATGACCTCGTCAAAGCTTCGCCGCGTGACAATGCCGCGATGACTGATTTGGTTGAACCTCTCACAGAGACGAATTGGTCCGTCTGGCGCGACTGTATGAGGACCGTCCTCCGCTCTCGCGCAGTGGAGGACTATATAGACAGCGACTTTCAATGCCCCGAAGATCTTCCTGGTGCAGAGATTTGGAGGTACAATGATAATTACACACAGGTGGTTATCATGAATAATATCTCGGCTACGGAGACAGTCCATGTCAGTCGATGCCAGACTGCCTCCGAAATGTGGGCAAATCTGGAAGCCGTATATGAGTCCAAAGGACACCAGACGATAGTCGCTGTCATACGAAACCTCTTCTATATGTCCGCCGACGAACACACCAATATAACCGAGCATCTCGATCGGTTGAAAGGCTACTGGGAGCGTATCAATCAGCCCGACGACGACGATTTCCGTATCTCGGATCGTCTGTTCAAAGTACTCATTTCCACCTCACTTCCCCTTTCCTGGGATGCGTTTACAGAACCTTATGTGGGTGGCCGCAAGGGGGATACCGAAACGGACCCCAAGAAGCTGCTCAGCTCCCAACAGTTCCTAGGTATCCTCAAAGAGGAATACCTGAGGCGCCAAGCTCGGGCCCAAAAGGCTGAAAAGCCCGTTGAGAGCTCGAGTCAGGCAGCTCAAAACGCTTCACGTAAGCGCAGCTTAATCAATCGTCTCAGCGCGCGACTGAAGATGGAGACAGACTACAATGCTCGTCGTCACACGAGAAAAAAGGGTCCCTGCAAACATTGCGGCAAAGACAACCATAAGACTCAAGATTGTTATTTTCTCGGACGAGGCAAGTGCGAAATTTGTGGCAAATTTACGCATGTCACCAGCAAGTGCTGGGAGAGAGGAAAAGAAAAAGAGGATGAAAATGCCGGAATAGCGCTGACGAAGTCGGAGATCGACGACTGGTTGGCAGACAGTGCGACGACGTCGCACGTCGCAAACGCACGCACATCGTTCGTAACATACGAAAAACGGCTCACCGAAGAAGCCGTCGTCGGCGTAGGCAATACCAAGGCCCTCATCGCTGGTCGTGGAACTGTGGAGCTCGAGTCCAAATGCGAAGGCTATAAGTACCTCTTACGGCTGGAGCACGTAGCCCACATCCCGACCAACAGAAATAACTTAATCTCACTAGGCCGATGGGACAATGCCGGCAGGACCTTTAAGAGTGATAACGGTATGCTCACATTGATCACCGAAGGTGGTAAAACAGTTGCCGAAGGGTTCCGCACCGAAAATAACTTGTACAAAATGCGAGTTAAAGTCCGCGAGAACATGCAGACTTCACAGTACGATCGGTGCGAAACATTCGTACCCACGCGAACTCTCCCGAGTTGGGAGACCTGGCACAAGCGTTTCGGACATGCCAGCTACAGCGGGCTGCAAAAACTACTCGATAAAAACCTTGTTGAAGGTTTTGCCGTCAATGTCCGAACGCCCAAGCCGGATTGCGTCGCGTGCAGCGAAGCTAAGCAAGAGGAAACCTCCGCCGATAAGCCAACGGGACAAACGTCACCCGGCCAACTTACCCATATGGACCTATGGGGCAAATACGACGTCATGTCCATTAACGAACACCAATATTTCATACTCTTTGTGGACGATGCCACGTGTTACATCACGGTGCGTTTCCTAAAAGGAAAAGATCAGGCAGCGCAAGCGGTCAAAGACTACTTGACGCACCTTAGAGCGGATGGAAAATCCCCGCGTGCGACACGCACGGACAGAGGGAAAGAGTTTATAGACGACGCTCTGAGGACCTGGTTCCGTGAGCAAGGCATAAACAATGAGGTGACTGCGCCGTACTCACCTGCCCAAAACGGAGTGGCCGAAAGGGCTAACAGGACGCTGGTAGAGCAGGCAAGGGCAATGTTGAGAGGCCAAGACTTACCCGAATTCTTATGGGAATACGCAATAGCTCACGCGGCATATGTACGAAATCGCTCATACATGGGGTCTCTGGAAGACAAGACGCCATATGAGATGTGGTTTCACAAGAAACCGAACGTCGCACAGTTACGCGAATTCGGAGCACCGGTATGGGAGTTACCGCAAGGCTCCGCAGTCCAGCGGGAACTGTTGCCGAAGCCCAAAAGACACGCCTATGTAGGATATGAAGACGGGCCAAAGGCCGTTCGGTACTATGACGCGGAGACACGAAGGGTACTCACCTCCCGTAACTCCCGTTCCCCAGGGCCTCCCGTCGAAAGTCCCCCGCAGCGCGACAAAATTGGAGTCGAGCCCGATGTACAACGTGAAGGGGAGTCAAGCGCGCTGTCCACAGGCGATGGTGACCTAAAGAGGAAGCGAGTAAGTGAAGACTTTGTACCTCGTAAGACACGGGGAATACGCGGATTTGGGTGTGCCACTTGAACCCGACTACTAGGTAACTGTGAAGTGAGGGTTTGCTTTCTCTCTGATCGTCTCTATGTGCCCTTTACGCTATCACTGTAACAACGTTTCGTTTGCTTACCTATTTACGACTCGGGGCCACCTTTACGGACAAATGTGTTTCTTAACTGTACTGTAGTCGCTGCGACTGGTCTGTGTTTGGACATGTATCTAAATGCATTCAAAAAAAAAAAGGGGGATATGCGCGGATTATTGACATCTAGACGACCCATGGAAAGTGAAGTGAATGCCGCGTAAGCCCCGAAGCCATGCTCGGAGGTGAAGAACGCCGGCTGAGCGCTGAGCGCTGAGCTTTCGTACATCAGAAGTTCACCGACCACCTTTACCATACTGAGGGTCATTCCAGGAATGTTTGGGATACGGTCCGGACGTCTTGTACTACATAGTACACACCTGGCCGTGGGGCTAGTTCGAACAATCGTTCCCAGTCACTGTTATGTTACATGTTCTACCCCCAGAGGTGACGCTTAGCGTGCTCTCTCATCTTCCAATATCATCGTTACTTTCCTTACAAGTCCTGTCTTATCAATGGCTTGATTTCTTCACCGCAAACCAATCGGTAATCTTTCATGGCGCTGCCCTCCTCCATGGGTGCATACAACCCGGGACGATGTTCTTAGAGGATGCGCTGTCTGTGAATATGGGCAGGCCTTGGGCGGGATCGACGAGTTGGAAGGATTTCTGTAAGTTGCGCGCACCCTCACCGATATCGCGAGGGCCACTTATTCTTCACCACTAATGGCACCTCTCTGGTCATTCTCATTGTGATTGTGAAGGCTACAGGTCAATTCAACTACGCAAAAACTGGGAGGGAAAAGGGCGTGCTGTCGCCTATGTGTTGTCGCCTCCAGGTTTCAACGTCCACCGCATCAAGGTCGACGAGAAAGCAGGGATATGCATCATGACCTGCATTTGGGGTGGTCTCAGCGTGGTTCACCTCTTTTCTGGCATCCTCTTGTGGTATCTTCCCCAGGTGCGAGATCCCCCCCCTCTTACATTCCTCTGGGTGCTCAAACGACCGCTTGCAGTCGTACGTCCGTCCCCATGCCCACTGCGAATACGACAACGGGTATCTCGTCTTTGACCGCGATGACGGGTCGAAGGAAGTCTGGCGCCTGGCCAGTGGATTTACTACCGATGACGAGGTCGCCCCCTATGCCCCGCCCGAAGCCGTGGAGATAGCCGTGTCCGCCCACGCCGCGGCATTGAACCACCAGTACGCTCCGCGTGGGCATTTCCGGCCCTGGGCGCTGTTGAGGTTTCACGAACCGACGCATGGGTACCGGCTCGCGTACCCGACGCTTATATGTGCGAGCCACGAGCGTGCTTTCCTGCACGACGTGCACACGGGCTCCCTCGTGCAGACGATCGATATGCGTCTACGGGATCTCCGCTACGTCGACGTGAACGAGCGCCACGCGTTCGTGTGCGAGTCAGATGCGGTGCATGTGTTTTCGCGGGAGAGCGGCAACGAGGTACTGTGCATACCGACGGACGCAAGTGTACAGTGTAGTCGGCGCGTGGGGGACCCGTCCCTCATATCTGGTGACTGGTTTATCACCCCTCTCTCTGTCTACCCCGAAATAGATGAATCTCGTCCTCTTCCGGACGTTACTATTGCAGGTGTGTTCACTTATACCCTTTGATCCACGAATTTTCATACTCACAACTCACATAGCCCATGTCTCTAGGGATGGTCGCGATCTTGTAGTCTTGTCGGAGAAACGCCGTGTTATGTTCATTCGCGATTTTGAGCGTATCTGTCGTGGAGAGACCAGCCTCGAACAGGCGGGGCTTGTTCTAGGTATTCCACCAGAAGATACATGCCACTATCTGGGATTCGAGCACGGTCGCGTCTGTGTGGCAACCGTTCGTATTTCACAATTTCCTTTTGTGATTCTGCATGTTCATGGTTTGAAGATTCGAGGGCTCTATGTTTTCACCTTCGGAGCTGATTTTTCGGCAAGAGCTGCGTTCGTGCGACCCTCTGAGAATGCCCTGGCTAGGTCATATATCAGCTGCATGCAACTCACGGACCGCCGCATATATTTTACTTGGGAAGATTCAAGGCGTCGGCAGGACATTACGCTGTTTGAAGACGCGGAAAATGCTCAGGAGCTTCCACGGCCAATAACACCAATTTTCGATCTAGAGCTCCAAGTGATGCTGTGGATGGCGCAACATGGTAAGTACTCCTTCACAAAATTGGTGCTATTGGGTGCTGACTCTGACACTGTTCGTTTTGTCGCAAGCTCCTGTTGAGAAAGACTCCGTGGGTTGCATTGACTTTACTCTGATGCCTGAAGGCTACGCAAGAGAAATTTAAAAAGAGGTTCAATCAGGGACGGACACCTGTTTGTGCTTTAGACAGGCATTCCGTTCCATTCTTTTCTTTTGTTATGACGTCCAGGAGATTCAACTGCGTGTACGATCTATCAAAACTTCTACCTAGCCCCAAGCTCGGCTGGTTACTGTACGCTCTCGATTTGCCGGTATGTTATACAGTGTCGATTGGGAGGCATTTATGTAGTGCATCCATGTAAATCTTAGGTTTGGTTAGGTACTATCGAGGGCTAATCGATCCTTCCCCATTACTAGGTGTCTTTCCTTAGGAGTGCGAATAGATTTGTTTGGATAACGAATCAGCGCCCAGCGAGAAACGTGAAGTGTCCGAAACACTGGGTGTCCTAGGTGGCATAGTGCCGCCGGCGCCAGTGGTCTTTGTAACTTTCTTCCCTTCGTGTTCGTCGGCCGTTTGAAAGGGTTATTTTTATCCCGGGTATCATCGAACGAATGTAGGTTTCGCGTGATCCCAGTGAGAGGAGACAGGGGGGGTAACTTGAACCACTGGCATGCGCTGTCTGTATGTTGCCGACTTCAAGCTGAGCATGGTCCAGAATTCTCTCTCTTGGGATATATTGATGAATGATGAATGTGAAGGCGTGCACCACGGTTGCATTCTCATGCCCATCCAATTTATGCCCTTATCAGAAACCGTTGACTCCGGTGGGGCCATCTGGAAAAGCCAGCGCAGATTCTTACAGCCGCCCGGATCTTAAGATCGAATAAAATCACAGGGAAACAAAAGGTTGCCGCTCCATAGGTACTCGCGAGCTCCTCCATCAGCCTTCCATGTCCACTAACTCTGCCTTATCTATTACAGCATCCTGCTCTTCCTCATCTTCCTGTTCGTCCACTTCGGTCTTACTGGTCGCCGAGAAGTCCGTCGCGTCGAAGCGCTTCCTCTCTCGGAATGGGTTCTTTCTTCGTTCACTTTTCTTGAGCACCGCCGCCGCAGGGATAATACCTCTCGGGTTAAGGTAGAGGAGGTCATCACCGGAATACGCGTCAACCGTGCGCACCCAAGCGTCGAATCTAGGTGCTCATGTCAAAGCATACCGTGCGACACTTACGAGAACACCTACACAGCCCTAAGGTCTTCGGTCTCTCGCATCCGATCGTATATGTGCGTCTGCTTGAGGTTGTCAATTGCCTCGCGATGGATCTCGAAGTCGATCGGAGGACGAAACTCTGGGTCATCTTGCGACAGGTTCTCGTTTACGCCCTCAATCTTTCGGTTGTATGACTCAAATATTGGGTACTCGAGAAGGAGGCCGAGAGCTGGCACCTTGGGGATGAAGACCTGTCGCGGTCCGTACAGCTTGGGGTTCGATGTATCAGATCTATGGTGATGTCTAAAAGAACGCAGTCTAACGCACTTCTTCAATGACTTGCGGGGGTGTGCATGTGCGGCAGCACAAGACTAATGCAGAAACCATTTTGCGCTGTGAGGCAATGCGCTATGAGTGTGGAAGCGACGACTTTTGCTCTGCGCACGCACGATCTAGTAAAAAGGTAAGTGGAGAGACGACCTTTTCGTAACGACTGAGTACCTGGTGAAGCATGAAGCTCTGGCCGTGAAACATGACACTGATCCACTCCGTGCTACCATAGACAACTGGGTCGGCAATCTGTTGTGTTATTATTAGCCTCTGCAGCCCTTGTAACAAGAAACCAACCTCAATCTTCTTCATATGCCTTTGAGTACTCCTATCACTGAATTCACGGCCTACGGTGAAATTGTAGAAGTTGCGGGTGCCCTCGAACTTCTGGGCGATCTCCCGTAGTCTCTGAATGTCCTTTGTCCCAGCACGCCAACGACGCTTCCTTTGTAAATCGTCGTCTTTCGATGATACAGGGGAAGAGTCCGTCCAGAAAGGGTGAACGGTATCAAGGGGCGGGCTGGCCGTGGCCGTAGGTGATGAGCCCGACGAGACTGCCTGGCGGTGGAGAGTTTCGTACAGTCCACTTCCAGGCTTCGGCGGTATAAGGAGGTAGGACGGGAAGAAGTATGTATATCTGCGACTATCGCAAGATCTATAAATTCTCGAGATAAAGTTGAGCACGCGGTTAGAAGGGAGAAACGCGCACGTTCGAGCGTTGAACGAATTCTGCACGCGGACAATGCCCCAAACGCGGATCTCAGGCGGTAGAAGCTCATTGATCGCCCTAACTACATCTGGAACGCCTGGGATTTGTGTTATCAGCTTCAGGGATACGAGATTTCCCGCTGCGTGTACGCCTGCGTCCGTACGAGCCGCACGTCCAAGGCTAACTTTCGTGGGATCGTCTGCATTATCCGATGATACCGCGCCGGCTTGTACGAGCGCATCGAATAGTACTCCTTCAATCGTACGCGTATTTGGCTGACTATAATTTGGTCAAAGTTGGATGCACGGAGACAGTAGAGCGCGACACCAACATCTGCATACCTGCGCACCCTGTCCCACAAAAACCGAGCAGGATCGCAGACTGGCGTTTCGGCAGACGAGGCGACTTCTCCAACATATCTTGAGGGTCAGTCTCAGTGCGTGTTTCGTTTACTTCTGGACGGTTACGACGTCGCCGCCCCAAGTTCTTGTTGTCCTTCTCCTTTCCATGACGCGATTTCGGGTATGCGTCACGTCGCTTTGGGTGTTTCTTGTCGCCCTGGAGGACGTCTGAGCTCGGATTGAGAGTGTTGACGTCTACAGTTGATTCTATGTCTACTCTGACGCGTTTGGGACTGCCCTGTGCTATGTCCTCATCGCAGGGGCGCTTCGCAGAGCTTGATGTAGGTCCCCTCGTATCCTCGGCCATTCTGACTATTTGTGGCTGGCCGCAGCTAAAATGGCAGAGCCTCTAGTTGTCAGGAAGGCGGCGAGGAGAAAGAGACGAAGTGCCAGTGTACCCCAAGGGATAGCGAGTTGAGTTGAACGTGGGCGGAGGAATTCACAACCGCGCCGGACCGTGCCTTGATAACCGTTACTTTCTGTTGCATGCATCTACTACAAAATTCTCGCAAAGCGAATACGTCTTAACTAATCCATCATATACCCTTGTGATCTTCTCATCGGGCTCCGCTACAAGCTTCATCCGTTCGGCGTCGCCAGCTCGCATCTTTTCAAATGAATCGCGAGTCCCGTCTTTGCTCTTCCACCAAGCGTACCGCGCGAGTAGCGCACCACCAGTGGCGGCGGCTTCAGACGTATCCTCGGCAACATAAGCGGGGATGCCAAACAAATCCGCAGACAATTGGCGGATCGTAGGGTTCGTAGAAGCGCCTCCCGTCAGCACAAGACGCCGCAGACGCGGAGCATCTTGGTGCAGGATAGCCGTCACGCGAGCTCGAATGGAGAGTAATTGTGACTCAAGGATCGCACGCGGGTGTGCTGTTGCCGGTAACGCCCCGACTTGAGTAGGTATTTCCGTGCCGTCCTGGGTGTCGAAGTAGAAGTTGCCGGCGACGTTGGGCGGAATGATCTCAGGGAGCGGGAAGTACAAGCCCAAGAAACCGTTGTTCCCAGGCGGCGTAGTCGTCACCAGGTCGTTGAAGCGCGCCCAGTCTCCGCCTGCGTGTTCGTTACGGACTTTTTCACGTGCAAGAGAACCATTCTTGTAGCACAGCATGGCAATGTGAGCGTCTGAGGTGGTCGGATGCGCGAGGAGATGGGATGTGGTGAAGCGGGCGGGTGGTGTGTTGGAAGGTGGTATTGCGAGAAGGAAGGTAGTCGACGTCCCAAGTGAGAGTACGGCGTCACCAGGAGTCGACAGTGCTACCATCGTCGCTGGATTATCTCCAGTGAAAAAGGCAACAAGACAATCTAAAACCCTGTGTTTAACTTCACACTTTCCAAGCAGTAGGCTTGGAATGCCATTTACCTGGGTCGAAACCCCATCGGTTGACCCACCAACTTGCTACCTTACCCAGGGCTGTAGCGCCGAGCACAGGCTCCGGTCCGATTTTTTCTCGCAACTCGGGCCCTCCGCATGCGCGGAGAAGGCGTTCATCCCATCTACAGGACGCGACGTCCATCAGGTTCATGCCACTCGCATCCGAGACCTCGATAGGAGCAATGAGGCCGAGAAAAAGTGAAGGTAGGAATGAAGAGACAAGAGATATTCTAGAGGTTGCCCCATAGTCACCCGGTCTATCTTTTCGAATCTAGAGACGAGTCTCGCATAGGTTTAGTGTACATGAGTAGACAGGAGCGGCATACCTTCATGATCTGTGTCCCCGTGAAACGCTCGTACGCACGGCTACCTGTGAGGTCGGCCAGTACTTGTGGGCCACCTATAACTTCCTCTAGTTCGCGACATTCCCGTGCCGTGGACGAGTCTTGCCAAATGGGTGAGTCGTGGATAGAGAATGCGTTTGGGTTGAGTTGCGAGAGCAACGGCTTTGAAGGATCTAGTGAAGCGAGAGCATCCGCTGCGGATTTTGACCAGTAGACGGAGCCGTGTTGCTACAACCAACGCGACAAGCATGTTCAAGCTCACGCAGGGAAACGAGCGTGATGGACCGTACCTGGCCTGCACCAGAAACGGCGCGGATTCGGCTAAAGTCGACGCCTGCATCTCTCATGCGCTGCAGGATTAGGTCAAGTGCCTGGACCCACATCGCCACTGGCGACGTGACTTGACCGTCCCCTGGGCCATGTGTAGCGCCATTCGTGGTCCCATAGTGCGGTAAATCCTTGTCATAGCCTACTGCAAAGTCATGTACAACTGCAGCCTTCTCATCGATGAGGAGCGCCTTTAGCTGCTGAGTTGAGAGATCGATCCCGAGAAAGAGAGGTTCAGACATGATGAGAGACTGCTGGCAAGCTCATCTGATCGATTCATACATCTTCAAGATAGAGTTGAATCGATCGAAGGACCAGGTCATTCGGAAAGAGCGGTCCGTGGCACCTACAAGTGCGGTTGTTGCATGCGGAAGTAGATGGCAGCAGACACCATATCGAAATGGTTTGAAAATTGGCTGGCAGTAAGTTAAGGTTGTTCATAATGGAATAGTACACAATTATAGGCGTGCAAGAACGTCGATAGTAATACATGGGTATGCGCGATACTGAAGAGATCACCTATTCCTTGGTGTCATGTCGTTGTGAGCAAGTGAGAAAGCAAACAGGAAGTTGGTTGAAGTGCGCTCAAAGCTCAAAGCAGTATAATGTCTTCATCAGAGTTCGGGTCATCCGAATCTTCGACTGAAATTGGTTCACCAAGCGTCTCTAAGCCCGCACTCCACTGTTTGACCTTTGCGTCCACGAATACCTGGGCAACAGGATGAGTAGAATTATAAAGAAATATATTGACTTTCTTGCCTTGCTGGGGTCGAAATTCAGGACCTGCAAGCCGTCAAGGGATGTAGCACGAGAAAGGGCTACATAGGCTTGACCTAACAAGCACAATCGACACACATAAGGGAGATGGAGAAGTGTGTTCATACCTTTCTCGAAGACTCTAGCGAGGTCTACCTTTACCCTGTCGAGTGTCTGACCCTGCGATTTATGTATGGACATTGCCCATGACAGGATGAGAGGATACTATGGGATTATGGTCAATGTATGAGGGATTCGGTGTGATGAGGACGAACATACCTGCGTCCGTGATGCCTGAACCTCACCACTTGGCGTCTCTACTTTCCACGTTTCCGGTTCGAGCATCACCTGACGTATCAATCCTCCTCCGACGGTGAAGTTGACTACTGGTCTCTTCTTCCTCGCCTCGTCGAGTGATAGTGCCTTGATACCCCGTCCTCCAGTAGGAATCTCTGACAGGGAAGGGGTTTCCGAATCCTTGGAAAATGTGAGGGGTGCCTCGAACGCCACGACAATGCCCATGCTCCCGTTGACAAGTGTCTCATCAACATTCTTAATGAGCATGACTTGGGCGCCGATGGTAAGCCGCAGCTCTTCTTGGGCCATGAAATTGTCGAGAAGTCTTTTCCTTTGCTCGTCACCGGCTGACCCGCCGTCCTTGGCATAAAATGTTTTGCTTTCGCCTATCGGAAGGTGGCTCAGACGCAGTCTGTTGGAGGCATCTACGTCGTCACGGCGCGGAAAGCTGAAACGGAGTTATGGATTAGGACCACGGCCAGTACGCGATGCCTCAGCTCACAGCTCAGTCGGTCGGATATTATCTTCATATACGATTTCTCTGGACAATTGCCGGAATCTTGCAATCGATCTTTGAGACAACGTCCCGTACCGCATTTCATTGAGCATCTTGACGAACTCTGCGCTCCTTCAGCCAACTAGTTGGGGCCATATAAACCCAGGTGCTCACCCTCGTCTTTTTGTCGAAAGACTTTGTTGAGTCTGATTGCCCTTGTAATTGTCTCGTTCCAAGCGGTAGCTTCGAAAGCAAAACGCATCGGCTTATTTCCTTTGCTTACAGGCGGAAGCTGAAAGAAGTCGCCCGTGATGACGACCTGAGAAAGTCTCATTAGCCCTAAAGATCACCGGGAACATTAAGACTCATCACCTGGATGCCGCCAAAGGGTACAGTCTTATTCTTCCTGATGATGCCCCCAATCTTAGCTAGTTTATCGAACAATTCGGCGTCGACCATAGAGACTATCGGGGCCGTCACATACACGCACCGCAAAAAAAAAAAAAACGAAGCACTAACCCTCATCAATAATAAGGACTTTGGCCCGGTTCCACCTTGAACTAGCCTTTCTGTTCTTCTCGATCTTTTTGGCAAGGTCATCAGCACTCTCTATACCTAGGCCAATCCCTGCGAATGAATGGATTGTCACACCGCCGATGTTGCAGGCAGCGATGCCTATATATGCGCCTCAGCACTACAGGAATAACGTATGGAGGACATAATCACCAGTAGAAGCAGTCACGGCCACGGCTTCTGATGTTCTTACATATTCCTTGCGGAGAGTCTTGATAATTTCGCGTAGAAGAACAGACTTGCCCGTTCCTGGCAATAAGTCAGTGTTGCTCAATATTGCAGAGCCACTCCAGAATTAATAGCCGCCGCCCCCTTATCACCAATGCAGGAGACCAAAGCTCGCAAATGGGAGCTTTGGCAGATGGAAAGTAGACAAGAAATTGATGACACACCAGCACTTCCCGTGTAGAAAACGCTTTTCTTCTGCTTAACCAACTCCAAAACTTGTTTTTGCTCGTAACTCAGCTGGATGTCAGGTTTTTGTACAGGCTTTGAGGTCCGAGCAGATTCATGGTCGTGGAACGTGGAGTCAGATCTAATAGTACTAGCCGTGGAAAATAGCGACGACTGAGAAGATCCATAGGGAGACGCGGATGACTGCTCAGAGTCAGTCCAGGAACTAGGAAGCCGGCGCTTTTTGGGTTGAGGCGCGACATCTACCTGAAGACTGCGCTTCTGTGAATCCGATGACGATCCATGGGAAGTCCTCCCAGCCTCGCGGCTGGCGACGCCATCTTGAATCGCCTTCCTCAGGGAATCTGAGAGTGTCGACCGCCTGGGAACTGAAAGTGAAGGTGCAGGAGACGAGTCGGCCGTGTTATTGGACGAGAAGTCGCGCCTAATGGTGGCAAGTCCAGAGCGGGGCTGTCTATCTGGCAGGGCCATTGGGAAGGATGATGTCAAAAGACGCGTTCATCAAAGTCACCGTTGGACGCACAAGCGCTTGAAGTCACGTGGACGCGCAACCCCGAAAACGAGCCACGGCTCCACGGTCATTTCAATCTTCTACTTCGAGCACGTCCGTGAATGTCTTTCCTCGCAGCGACCGCATGGTCGCGGGGGTCCGTGAATGCTTTTAGGGGAGCTGGCTCACACTTACAGGCCCGTTCATATGCAGCTAAGGCAAAAGGCGTTCCTGTCAAGCAAAATAGTACGTTGGTTCGCTAGCATTTCGCGGTGTGGAACTAATCACTACGAAACTTACTTAGCCCAGGGGTTCAAGGGGGGTAAAGGCCAGAAGCTGACAAAGAAGCAGAAACGCCTTGAGGCTATGCGGAATAACAAATCTCCTGGGGTGCGTGGCCACTGTCAGCGATGGGAGACGTATTCCCGAATTTGTGAACCCTCACATAGGCCTTCGTACCACTCCCCGCTGCTCAACTCAAGCACGAGTTGTTCCAAAGCCAGCGTTTAGATGAACTCACACTGCCCGAATTCAATGCGGTTCGTTTCTGAGCTTTGCAGCCGTGTACGGACGTCTCTGACAGAGTGCTTAGGAGGACCTAACGGAAGGAAACGCAGGAAAAGCCATGGCCTTCCCATTGCCGGAGAACGATGCGGTTCGGGTCTTTGGCGTGCCCCGCAACGTACTCTTGGATGTGAGCAACTTTCTACACCGGCTATTTCTCATCTGAATTCCTTTCTACAGTTTCGGATTCTGTCAAAGGCCGCGTCGGTCGTGCGTGACGTGACGATAAAACTGGTGGATCGGCTACAGACGGCGAGCCAGGAGTCGAGTCAAAAGAACAGATTTGTCTTGTGTCAGTTCAGCCGTCCGAGTTCATTATATGGATATCAACTCACACCACTTCCCTCGTAGCTGGTTCTGCAGGCTGCGGCAAAAGCTTCTTATTGATACAAGGTGTAGAGTATGCAGCATCTGCAGGTTGGTTGGTGATGTACATCCCACGTGGTGAGTCTAATTGGTCCTACACGGGCTCAATGCGCTCAGGTTTTTGAAGCCATCAAACTCGTGAATTCATCCACACCGTATTCCTATGACCTGCATACACGGACCTATCTCCAGCCTATTTTCGCCCAACAAACACTGCAACGCTTCCGCACTGTCAACGAACACGCTCTGGGCTCGCTGGTCACGGAGGCGAAGATCGACCTGCCTGACGGGTTATCACTTCCCGACGGCACGCCGCTTCTCAACTTGATCGATGTTGGTCTCAAAGATCAGACGTCTGCGCCTGCTGTTTTGGCTGCGCTGTTCGAAGCACTTGGAAAGCAGACGAGGTGAGTCTGTCCCCTCGTTTTTCTTTGGGAAGGACAGCTAAGAATTCGCCACAGAATACCCGTCTTACTTGCCGTCGATGACTTCCAAGCGCTTTTCACGAAGTCAGCATACAAGACCCCGCACTTCGAGACCATTCGCGCGTGGCACTTGTCCATGCCTCGCCTCATTCTTGACTATGCTAGCGGTCGCAAGACGTTTGTGAGCGATTCGAAACATTCGTGTCATTGAAACGAACTGACGATCTTCGATCACAAAGGCCCGCGGCGCGGTCGTAGGGGCTTTATCTCTATCGGACAAAACTTACGGTCTCTCACATGAGTTGCGTCACGCTCTGGGCTTACAACCATGGCTCCAGCCATCACCGTACCTCAAAATTCCACCAGAGATTTCGAGTTTTACCAGAGGCATTCAAATCTTGAAGGTTCCCGAGAAGCTGAATGTAAATGAGGCAGCGTCATTATTCGGGGTCTGGAACAAGAACAAGTCGTTCCATACCCGTGAGTTGGGCACCGCTTTGAGATAAAATTGACACTGATCATTCTTCAGCTGGAAGCGACGAATTCTTCTTGGCAAAATATACGGAGTCTGGGGGGAATCCACGAGAGTTTGTTTGGAAGGGGTTGCTTTCAACGCTACAGACGTAGAATTATCGAGCCGCCATTTATAATTACCATCACGTGATTGACGCGTTTCGCAGACGCGACTGACGAACTACGTTGGGCAAAGTCAGGGTACTGTACCAGGTTCATTCTCGTCACCCTCCTCCATAAAGTCTTGAAGAGATATATTATATGTTTGGCTCCCGAAGGGAGTGAGCGAGAGAGATGAGCGTCCGTATGAAGGAGCTCTGCTCCGATTCGATAAGCCCAGCGTAGTCTTTACATGTAAGCTACTGCACGTGTGGTTACTGTATTTGGAACAGTCCGTAACGGAAATCTGCCTTACTCAGCCGGATAGTGCCGACCGATATTCCTACACTCCCCTTCACGTCGGTGCTATTCCCATTTCTCCGACGTGCTTCTTGTGCTTAGGTCTGGCTAAGGCTTTGGTGAGTATGTCTGCCATTTGATCAGGATCCCGACAATCATGATTGCCACGATGTTATTTGACACTAGTTCGCAGATCAAGTGCCATCAGGTTCCCAGATGTTTTGATCGCTTGTGGAACTTGGGATTTCCCGCCATCATTGCGGCTCCCATGTTGTCCTCGCTGATCAGTGTCGGGTATTGCTGTGCGTAGCCAAGTTCTTCATAGAGATTTCTCAGCCATGCGGCTTCCTTACCCGCTTCATTCAAGGCAATTACTCAGCCTCTGTGGAGGATTGCGCAGTCACAGGTCTTCCTTGACATCCAAGTAATTGCGCCTCCGCCCATCAAGAATATGTATCCTGAGGTCGACTTATAATCGTCGGTATTGGCGAACGCGGCATCAGAAAACCATGGAAAAGGTTCGAGTTTTTACTCTCATTCCTCCTTTTGGAATAGGTGATTCCGTGCGTCTTCGTACCAGCAAGATATCGGAGTATTCTCTTTAGGGCAGTGGTGTGTTCTAAACTCAGATTTGCTGTATAGGATGCTAATCTGTTGACAGCGAAGGCGATATCTGGTCTTGTAGCATTCGCTAGGAACTGGAGCTCGCCAGTAATCACGCGGGCATCAGGAAAACCTAAAAGTACTTAAATGCTCTTAATCAGGCCTTAAAATTCTTCTAAGGCCATTTAAGGTCATTTTTTCCTAAGGCAATTTAAGCAAGGTTGCCTCCTTAACCTGCCTTAATAGCCATGACTTAATTCCTTGACGACTTAGAGTGGTTCTGAATCAGTACTTAATGGTCTTAAGGGGATTAAGATGAGCCCATGTAGGGATTACCGTGGGTTTACCCGCGGTAATCCCTAAGCCTATGGTCAGGTTAGGATATCAGTACAATTTAAGTCAACTAAGACCTAATAAGACAGTATTAAGACCTCATCTTGAATTTAAATGATTTGCTTTTTCACACAGGGATTGGACAGAACAGGATTTATGCAAATATATATTATGATAGGACTACAAGTAGCTATTAATATACAGGTGGGGCGGGGATAGGTGCAACGGCGAGGTGGCAGTGGCGGCCGTGCCGGTGTGGCGGGTTGAGTCGGGTGGCGGTGGCGGCCGTGTCGAAACGGCGCCGTGGGGTGGGGTCGGGTGACGGCGGTGCCGGCGTCGCGGTGCCAGTGGCGTGCCGTGTCGAAACGGCGCCGATGAGGAGGGGTCGGTGAACGAGGCGGGTGGCGATGGCAGTCGAGGTGGCGGTGGTGGCCGTGTCGAGACGGCCGGTGCAGCGGGGTCGAGGTGGGCGGTGCTGGTGGAAGCGTCGTAGCGAGGTGACAGCGGCGACTGTGTCGAGGTGGCGCGTGGTGGGGTCTTGGTGGTAGCCGGGTCAGTGGAGCCGGGGTGTCGGCCACGTTGGGGTGGCAGGGTCACGGTCGAGGGGCAGCGGGTGCGGGTGTGAGACTGCGGCGTTGCGGGAGTGGGTGGCCCTGCCCAGTCGAAATGAGTAAGAAAAAAAAAGTGAAAAAAAGAACTCATCTGAGTGGGCCCAAGTGCCGCAAGCGAGACGGCGAACAACGATGTGGCCTGCGTACACATGTGAGCGGCAGGCCGGGCGGGCTGCTCGCAAGCCGCGAGGTGTGAAGGCGATGGGAGGAGGCCTCATGACGAGGGTGATACTGTCCTGGCCTGCACCGGTTAGAAACGAACCAGAAAAAAGAAAAGAAAAAAAAACGTAGCTTCGTATTTGCGTGAGGGGGAAGAGGGAGTGGCGTGGCGTCACGACAGGGGTAGCGTCGTGACGGAGTCTTGCATGTCGCGATGGCATGATGTCGGGACGAAGGGCGGGGCTTTCGCGCAGCGGGGTGGTGGTGGTCGAGAACCTGCGTGTGGCAGATGGAGGGGGAGCCATGGGCTGACGTGTGGCGAGGCGGCGGCGACGTGGTTCTGTGAGAGTGAGAAATGACATGGAACAAAAAAAAAAGAAAAAACCTATCTTGTGGAGAATAGCGTGGGGATGTTGGTGAGAATGATGACAATATCGGCGAGTACCGCCGACTAGTTGGCGAATATCCGGCGACGATATGTTAAGGGCTGGGGAGGGGCAGGGAGTGCAAAGGAGTGCCAGATGTCTGTAGTTGACGTATGAGCCATCAAACTTGATGACGATACGCACCTCTTTCATGATCCCGGCGCGGGCTGCATGAGGTTTGCGTCAGTTTCGAAGAGTCAACGAATGAGGAGGAAAAAAAACTCACCGAAAGAAACTAACCTGGCAGAAGTCTGGGTGGCGGCGAGCGTTCAAGTCAGACGCAGTGAGGCAACGTGGCACACCTTCCCACGCCACATATTAAGTCTCCGCCCAACACTTTTTGCACAACACTTTTTTTGTACAAGTCGATTCGAGTCCGTGTTTCGTACTGACATCAAATTGCAGACCTTTCCACTGCTCCTGTAGCTGTCCACCCCACGAGCGATGCCGCCGCCCTAGTGACTCGGCCCAATGACCGTCACGTCGCCAAGAGTAAGTCCGTCCCTTGAACATACTCGCACTTCTCGACTGACCATCCTGGCACGATACCCCTCGTGCCACAACCGGCGCCACTGTCACACTGTGGTCCCCGAGCCACCACCTGAGGCCAATCCAAGCCAGCGCGACGCACGGCGGCGGCGGCGGCGTGTCACGGGTGTCACAAGCCCCAACAAAGTGCGGCGGCGGGGTTACGGTAAGTTTCATGACTTCGGCGACGCCTACGACGAGGTGACCCTGACAACAGCAGCGACTAGGCGGCAACGACCACAACTGCAGAGACTACGACGATGAAGCAACTTTCGACAACCGACGGCAGCTAGGTAACGACAACCACGACTCTGACGAAGCGACCCTGACGACAACGGCAGCGGCGGTAGCTGTGCGGCGACGACCGTGACCGCGACCACCAGGTCGGGATTGGTCCGCCGAGCGTGAGCGTCTCGAGGAGGAGGATGAACACAGCAACGGAAGGTGGACAGCTTGGCAACGATGACCAAGGCCCCCGCGAAGCGGCTGCGACCGCAACAACAGCGACGACCCCGACAAAGCGGACCGCGACAGGAATGCATCAGCATTTTGTTCAAGGACTGGATGACCTGGATGTACTGGGAGAACTGGAAGATATTTGCCAGTCAGTTCCCAGACAGGTTCCAGAATGCCAGAGGTCAACGTTGTTTCCAGATCTTTGACTTTCTGCCAGATGTCCTGCCAGGTAAGACCTGTCTTTCACTTTCTTTCCAGGCATTGTTCCAGGCGGACCAGGCCTCACTTCATTTGTCAGACCAGACGAGAAAGAGCTTGTATCTACCACCTAACCAACACAATATGGTAGAGGGAATAACAAAGGAAGAGTGGTCGCACAAGCCCACATCGCCGAGCTCCTCTCCCTCTCCCCACCCGTCACGCTCCCTTCCCCAATCTCCCCCGCGCGCCGCCGCCGCCCACCCCAACCAGACGACGACGCACAGGCGCAGGCGCGCCCACCACTCGACACGCCCGACGAGCTCGCGCTGCACGCGCCCTCCTCAGCATCACACACACTGCGCTGCAGGGCACCCCACCGAGGCGCGCAGGTTCCTACGCGACGCGCACCGCGGATCCCGAGCACAGGGAGCACGTGGATCGGCGGTGTGGCGCTCTTTGAGCTCGCGGTGCTCGAGCTGCGCGAGGCGAGCACGATGGCGATGGCGAGGGCGAGAGCGGCGGGACGAGCAGCCCGAGCTCGAGCGAGGAGGAGAGCGTCAGCAGCAGCAATATCAGCGGCGGCGTCGCGGCAGGGGTGTACGGCGCGGGTCGGGCGGGCGGGCGGGATCGGGGAGCTGAAGCTGCGCATGAACGCGCTTGCGGTGCATGATGGGACGTCCCAGACGCGCTGGAGGAGGGTCCTCAAGGAGGCTGAGGCGCTGCTTGATTCTGCGATGAGCCTGTCTGGGAGCGAGGTGGACCTGAGCTCGCGGGTCGACACGGTCACCCGCGTGTCGAACGGCCTTGACCCGCGTATGGTACAGGTGGAGACGTCTTGACCATCCCCGGTCAGCTACTTCTAAAAAAGTTTCGTAGTTTCAGCGTCGAAAGTGATGAAATCGCGAGCAAAAACAATGATGAGAAGGGAAGTGTCATGTGTGAAAATTCGAGACGACGGCGCGCGTCGACACAGTCCATAGTAGATAGAGACGGTTCAACGGCATATATTCATGTATGTACAAATTAGACGACGCTTCGAGTACCAAGAAGTACGACATTCAACCCTAAAAGTCTGCAAAGTATGGATGTTCGACAGTGCGACGCCGGAAGCGCATATGGTCATTATCTACCGTTTCCTTGATATACCTTAGGCACACACCGGGTGAGCAAGTCGCATTTATGAGTTAAGAACGATACTCACATTTGCCAGCCAGGACTGTCCCACGCTGGGCCATATTGCTCTGAGGTTGAGTGTGCGGCAAACACTCCTCAACCATTCTCCAGAAATAGCCACTTTTTTGACGATTGGTACTGCACTCGTGCTTCTCTTCACGTGAGCCATTGTTAGTCGCAATTGATCCAGTGCTGCCCCCTGGCATAGTACGTAGTCTCGTCTCCATCGTCATCCTTCTCCAACACCAAGGAGGTCGGGATTATCAAGCGCAAACGGCGCTAGAGGGTTTGGTGAGAGACGACACATGTTATACGGAGTGCTGTTACATACCAGGATCGCCACGTGTTGAATGGTGTGTGCGTTGATGAACGGTGACATTTGAGGGTTGGAAACGGGTTGCGACTTCATAACGAAGTCATTCAAAGGAAATTCTTGCTGTCATCGTCACTGACGCTGTTACGAATCTGCCAATTTATGAGTAACCTCTGGCAGGAGATGCACATGGAACATACCAGTTCAGAATACTCGTCGCGCACACTGGAACAAGCATGCTTGATTGCGCTCATCAACGACTTCTG
>JAKELH010000815.1:0-27231 GCA_021525015.1 Lactarius pseudohatsudake
GTGGCGAAAAGCGCGCGCGCAAGTTGTGCCAATGGGTTCTTGACTTCGTCCGCATTGGGGAGCTCCCATCGCCCAGATATGGACAGGCTCACTGGATGATCCTGGAAGATGAAGACATAAAGGGGACTATTCAGCTGCGTTTATTGGAACACGCAAAGGCCGGGCACGTCACTGCCAGGGACATCGTCGAGATTGTGTCTGCACCAGAACTGCAAGAGAAATTCTCGCGGGCTGGGATTACAAAGCCGACAATTTCCGAACGCACGGCGTGTCACTGGCTCTCAAGGCTTGACTGGCAGTATGGTCAACCTCGGAAGGGCATGTACATTGATGGGCACGAACGCGAAGACGTTGTCGAATATCACAAGGCTTTTGTCAAGAGGTGGAAGGAATACGAAAAGTGCTTCCACTTGTGGGACAATAACGGTGACCTGCTTCCTCTTCCGAATGGCTTCCCTGTCCCTGAGGCCCATGGCCGTTTCCGCCTCATCCTCGTCACCCACGACGAGTCCACATTTTTTCAGAACGACTTGCAAAAGACTCGCTGGGCACATAAAGGCGACAAGCCCACCCCACAGCCAAAGGGAAATGGACAGTCCCTCATGGTCTCTGACTTTCTCACTGCTGATTGGGGTCGCTTATGTGACGGAAAAGAGTCTGTGATTTTCTCTCAGGAGGCTTGAGGGTGTGTGCTAACCATCCTTTTTGAGCAGAGAAGCCAGGATTACTTTCAAACCTGGTCTGAATCGCGACAGATATTTTGATGCAAATAACCTGCTTGAACAAGTTGAGGGTGCCATTGACATCTTTGAGGGCAAAACAAGGGGCTATGTACAGGGACTGTTCCTTTTTGACAATGCCCCTTCACATCAGAAGCGAGCTCCTAATGCCCTGTCTGCAAGAAACATGGCTAAAAGTAATCTTTTTATTTTGCTTACTTTTAAATATCTGATCACTGCCTTGCAGATCCCAGAGCTCACTGGAGACCTTTCAAAGATGGGCCAAGGATGCGCCATGGTGTTCACCCTCAAACTAAGGAGCTACAGTCTTTTTACTTTCCTGATGACCACCCCACCATGCCAGGCTGGTTTAAAGGGATGGAGCAGATTATACGGGAGCGTGGTCTTTGGCCAGAGACTGGTTTGCCTGCTGAGTGCCCACGCTTCAAATGCCCTGAAGGACAGACAAACTGCTGCTGCTGCCTCCTCCTCTTTAATCAGCCTGACTTTATTTCTCAGAAGTCACAGCTTCAAGAGCTTGTTGAGCAGCGTGGCCACATCTGTGATTTTTACCCCAAGTACCACTGTGAGCTGAACTTTATTGAGCAGTATTGGGGAGCTGCAAAGCTTCGATTCCGCCTTGCTGGTAGGGCTGCCACTATGAAGCAGTTGGAGGAGAATGTGAAAGCAAGTCTTGATGGTGTACCCATTGATCAAATTCGTCGGTGAGCACAATTGTTTCTTTCTGTAGTCCTTATATACTCAATGGGTCTATAGGTTTGCTAACCGTTCAGCGTGTTTCATTCATGCATATGGAGAAGGCTTAACAGGAGCACAGGCTGTGTGGGCAAATAAAAAGTATCATGGCCATCGTACCCTTCCACCAGATATGATCAAGGAAGTTAGGGCTTCTATACTCTCATAATGACATTGTTTACTTCCCCCCCTCTCCCCATTTGACCTGAATCTAAATCTGATTTTGTGATGTTTGGATGGTGGAATTGGTCTTGCTTACATAATACTAACCCTAGGGTTTAAGGCTTATATAAGGGGTGCCCGTTCCTGGTGTCTGCTACCTTATTTATACATGAGGGGTATGGCTTTAAAGCTCCCTGTGAATCTGTACTACTAGTAGTGTTAATAGCTCAAACCCTACTATCGCTATCCTAGTAATGAGTCATGCCACACTGGCATGTGATACTGTGCTGACTGATATAAGAAGTCCATGACCGATTACGACTTACTAAGGGAGTCATAGCCACCTAGTAAGCGTCCACTTCTGCAACCGTGACATCACCCCCTCTGATGAACAGCATACATAGAGAGCATACTCACAGTGGACTGGGAAGACTGTGGTGAGATATGCAGGTAAGCTTGAAGCAGCAACAGAGAGATCTAGCAAGTGAAGCAGATGGAGAGTCTGGCACACAACAGATGAGAACTGGTGTGGTGCCAGAGCGTACATGGTACACTACTTATACTCCTACAGAGAGTGACGCTAGTAACAGTAGGTCACAGTAAATACAAGGACGCATTGTTCTGTACACGGACAAAGGAGTGGATGCAAGGAGAACAAGGTGTAGAGAACAAGAAGAGTCCAGACTATGATATCATAGTGACATCACAATAAAGATAAGGAAACAAAGGAAAGTACATAGACGTAGTACAAGGGCAATCCAGAGTGGTCCATGATGTCATGTACATATGTGATGTCATAGATAAGAGAATACAAGAAGTCCGAGATTGTAAAGATCAAAATAATCTAATCTACAAGTCCTGTATATCTAATCTAAAGCAGTCCGTTATCTGCATGTCCTTTGAGCCACTAAGTGCGCTCAGGCCACTTATCAACATCTCCCCGTGATCAGCAATCTAGGACTAGCACAAGCCCATGTCTACATTGTGTTGGTGGAGCAGGGTGCGTGCGAGTGACTTGGTGAAGCCGTCTGCAACCATTTCCAGTGTAGGGGTTCTAATAAGGGTGATGGTCCCCTTTAGACCTTCTCGCTGTCCTCAACGAGGGCAAGGACCTGCGGGTCCGGACCCATGATTGCCTGGACGAAGGTGGCTTGACGAGTGACCCCCTGTCCGTCGGTGATGGGATAATGGATGAAATCCTCCCCGCGGTTGTGCTTGTAACCGTGGGGGGTGTGGCGGCCGTTTCCGCTGAGGAAGCGGAGGCGTACGGCAGGTTGCGGGGTGTCTTCGACATCGACCTGGATGTCCTGTTGGTACAGGGGGTGTCCAAGGGTGTCACATGCGTATGGGGTTTCGCGGGGGTCGTCAGAGTCAGTGGCGGTGATGAGGAACGGCTGCTCAGCTGGGTAAAACTCCCTCAGGGCTCCCTCGACCGCCTTGGACATTGCCCTTTCAGCATCACGCTGAACCACTGGCGTCGCAGGAGGAGGCGCGTTCTCCTTGTCGCTGCCATCGTCAGCTGGTGGTCGCACCACTCGGCTGCTTCATATCTCCAGTTGTGTCATGCCTTCCAGGCTCGCCACTCTTCCATCGCTTCCGTCTTCGACCCCGGAAGCGGGGTTGGACAGCAAGTCGCAACCGCCTTCAACAGCTGCGCGAAGTTGGCGTAGCTCATCGTGGGAGTAGGGGGCCATGGAGAGTCTTCGACCGTAGGCATCGGAGAGCCAGTAGGAGGCTGGTGCGGTGGGGTTGTCGACGTCTTGGATGGAACTGGCGTTGTTGAGGGCTTCGACGAGCTCTTGATGGGAGAGGGCGTCGACACCGTGGGTAGACAGAGACGAGGCAACGGTGGTAGCGGGAAGAGACATCGTTGTTTGAGAGTGGAATCCAGTGTGATGAGATGGTAGGGACTTAGCGTCGTTGAGCTCCCTTATATCCCCTCTTCGTGCTTGTGAACTCCGCTTGAACTCCGCTATTGCTTCATCTGCGAATACGTCATCCTTATTGACCCACTGGTTGTCCGAGTCGGAGTACCCCTTCCATTTCACGAGATATTGCAGTCTCTTGTTCCTTCCGGTTCGTCGAGAGTCTAGAATGTGTTCGATCTCATATTCTTCTTCGCCTTCCACTAGATCTGGTGGCGGGCGCTGGAAGTTTTCCCCATGCATGGGCGTCTCGCAATAAGGTGTGAGTAAATCAATGTGAAACACGGGGTGGATGCTCCACTGCGTGGGGAGCGCTAGTTCGTAATTGACAGGTGACAGAACTCTGATGATCCGGAAGGGTCCATGTCGACACGCGGCAAGTTTTGCCATTGGTTGATTGGTGCGTAGGTGTCACCCCTCTAACCATACTTGGTCGCCTTCTTGATACTTCGGGGTGTTCCGATGTTTAACCCATAGGGCTTGGGCCTTCTTTATCAAATTCTGGGCGTTATCCCGCGCTTCTCGGAATTGTTGAAGTCTCGTGAGCACCTGAGGGATAGGGGATGGCTTATCAGCCCAATCAGCGTGCAGATCATACCCCATCATCAGGGCGAAAGGAGATTTCCTCGTCGCTTCGTGGGGCCAGCTGTTATGTGCGAATTCTGCCATGGGGAGGAACTGCACCCAGTTATCTTGGCGCTCGTTGGCCCAGAATCGGAGATATTGCTCAAGCCATTGATTGGTCCTTTCAGATTGACCGTCAGTGTGTGGATGGTACGCCATTGAGATGTTCTGGTAGATTCCTAAGATCCGGCATAACTCCCATGTGAACTTGGAGGCGAATCGAGGGTCTCGGTCACTGATGATCCTGGAGGGAAGTCCGAATTGTCGGAACACGTGTGTGACGTATAGTGCTGCCGTCCCTTCTGCCGTGATTTCTTCTACACATGGGATGAAGATTGAAGCTTTGGTACAGTTGTGGTCTGTGACTGTGAGGATTGAGTCGTGCCCTTGGGAGACCGGTAGTTTAGTGATAAAGTCTAGGGCTATAGTTTCGAATGGCTTAGCTTCGGGGGTCGGCGTAATTGGTGACAGTGGTGCTTTGGTAGGTCGGTTGTTGACTTTGTGGCATTGGCAATCGGCGCATCCTTTGATGTACTCGGTTATGTGTTCCAACATGCGTGGCCACCAGTAGTGACGCTCTATGATCCGGGCGGTGTGCTTAATGCCTGGGTGTCCATAGACCAAAGGGTCGTGATGGTTTCGGATGATGAGTCAGATGTCGTCCTTGTCCCCCGTGATAACTCATGCTCCCTGCCTGTACCAAACACCGTCGATCTTCTTGAGTTTATGTGAATCCACCCATGGGCATATCCTGGCCTCATCTTGGTGGTGGTTTTCAGGTAGTTGGGTAGTCATATTGCGCACGAATACAGTGTCGGGGAGGACGGTGACCCCTTCGTTGTCTTGTTTGCCTTTGTTGTAGTCGGGTCATCTTGACAATGCGTCGGCGCGTCCGTTGTTTGTTCCCTTGATGTGGTGGATCTCGAAGTCGTATTCCATCAGTTCGAGTACTTCTCTAGCGACTCGGCAACTTATCTTCTGGGGTGACTTCTAGTGCGTGAGGTTTAGGTGATCTGAGAAGATTTTGACTTTGTGCGGGGACCCGGCTAGGTAGGGTCACCAGTGTCAGAGGGCTTTGACAATCGCCAGGAGTTCTAGGTCGTAGATATCGTAGTTGCGCTCCGCTTCATTGAGTGTGGCTGAGTAGTAGCCTATTGGGTGTTGCTTCCCATCATGTTTCTTCTGTAGTAGCACGGTGCCTACAGCGTATCCCGACGCATCCACTTCTAATTCGAATTGGTCGGTGAGAGTGGGGTGTGCTAGGACGGGTTCTGTGGTTACGAGGTCCTTCAGTGTTTGGAAGGCCTTTTCTTCGTCTTGCCCCCGAGTCCATTCCGTGTCCTTCCGCGTGAATTTGTTTAGGGCTCGTGCGTGTGTCGCGAACCCGCAGATGAAGAGGCGGTAAAAATTGCAGAAGCCTAAAAAGGAGCGTACATCACGTACTTTCATGGGGCGGGGCCAGTCGTGGATGCCGGAGATTTTTACCGGGTCCATGCGTGTCACCCCCTTTTCAAGGATGACTAGTGTTTTAAAGTTCAGTACAGTCCCAGTTTTCCTCCTTAAATGAGGAAAACTGGAACTGGAACTGGTTCCATTTTCACTGAAGTATCTCAGAACTGGAACTGGAACTGCATTGTACCGGTTTTATGTGGTACTGGGTCAGTCCGAAACCAGTCAGTACTGGTTGCAATCAGGACTGATCTCAACCAGTAGAAACCGGTACTATACCGGTACTTCCCAAGGTACACCACAACTTTTATTTTGACCTTATACACTACTACACCTGTACATGAGGTATTACAACTAGCTACTACTACAATACTACTGGTCAAAATGCCCATCACAGGGCTCGCCGTCACGTCCAAGCCGTCGCGTCCGAGCTGTCGTGTCCGAGCCGTCGCATCCAAGTCGTCATGTCCGAGTCGTCATGTCCAGTCGTTTTCGTGTCCCGTTGTCGTCGGTGTCGTCAGTGTCGTTGTCGTTGTCGTTGTCGGGGTTGTTGCTGTTGTTGACATCGTCTTGCCATTGTCGATGGCAAGGCGGTGGCGGGGGTTGGTGGCCGTCCAATCCGTTGTGTCGCCTTGTCATTGTCGTTGTCGTCGCTATCGTTGTCGTCTTCATGGTTGTCGTTGACACCGTCTTGCTGTTGTCGATGGCAGGGCAGCGGTGGGGGTTGATAGCGTGTGCAGCTCGGGGCTGCACATCGGGGGACTTGAAGCACAATAGATAAACTGACTAAGCAAGGCGAGTGCACGAAGAGAACAAACCGGCATCACCCGGCCTGGGAATGAATCGGCAAACCCCGCCTGCCACTTACACAGACGACAGACCTACCCAGCCGAACGACCAACCGCCAGTATCATTGCAACGCAAGTCCCAGACGCAACGGCGGCGGCACCCACAGGCCACGACGACGGCGACGACAATGGCACCGACGACAACAGCGGCGACGACGGCACCGACGACAACAGTGGAGACGATGGCACCGACGACAACAGCGGCGACGACGGGACCAACGACTACGGCGACGACGATGATGACGACGACGGTAACGATGTGACAGACAGCGGGGGGCAATGACGAGCAGGCTTGTAGATTACAGATAGGACAATGTATTCAAGTAGATGTACTGTAGATGTATACATCTAAAACTTTTACTGTAATGGGTATGACTCGGACGCGAAACCGGTACAGACCTGTCTGAACCGGTTTTATGCAGTTTTGTTCAATGCCCAGAATGTCCAAAACCGGGAACCGGGGTCATGGACAATTTCGCAAAACCGGAACCGGCAGTTCCGGTTTTGGTCAGTTTTTCCCGATACAGTCCTGGTTTTTTTTCGGTTTTATGTACTGAACTTCCGAACACTAAGGATGACCCCCAGGTAATCCATCCGTGGTTGGTGGAACAGGCATTTTTCTGGTTTGAAGTAGAGGTCGTGATCCAGGGCTACTTGCAGGATGTCGCTGACTGCCGCGATGTGAGCAGGCATGCCCGCATTTTCGTGTGTAGCTATGCCAATGTCGTCCATATAGATGCGGATGATTGTACCCAGTAGTGCGTGTTTGGCGATGATAGGGGTGCAGATGTAGTCCATCATGGCTTGGAAGGTCGCTGGTGAGTTGGTGAGGCCGAAGTACATTACTAATGGTTCGTAGAATCCATAGCGTGTTTTGAAGGCGGCCTTTGGTTCGTCTCCCTGAGACTCCCTCCTTTATCCGTACATTGTTATACCCCCACCGTACATCGAGTTTGGTGTAGATATGACCGTTCCCTAGGTCGTTGATGAGTTCTGCCATGAGGGGCAGAGGGTACTGGTTGCGGATGGTGCATGCGTTGATCTTTCGGTAATCCTGGACGGGGCAAAGCTTTCCATCTTTCTTCTTAATGAAGAAGAATGACGAGGCGTAGGGGGATTTTGACGGTCGAATGTATCCCATCTTGAGTTGTTCTTCGAGCCAGGTCTTCAACTGGCCGTCTTCCTCTTGTGTCATAGGGTATACTTTGCAATCAATTGATGCCGGCGTGCCGTTTTACGATCACCCGGATCGTCTGCGTTCGTTTACAGTCCAAGGGACTCTGGGCGGGCCAACGGGCCGGGTCGCTGACTAAGCGTAGAAGCGGTGACCTGCACACTGCAGGGGAGAGGACAGGAAAGTGGGCTATATTGTGAAAAGACTAGAATGGAGAATACAGGGTGAACTACAGCAGACTAAATACTACAGTAGAGAAGGGTTACATAAGCTGTATGCCAGCAGAACATCTTGCTGGCAAGAAGTGCCGGCACAACAATGCTACAAATCAGGGTCAAGGGTGAGTCACAGAACAGTCTAGAAAGATCTGATAAGCTGATCTGAGACCAAGATAACCGGAACAAGTCGGAAAAAGAATCGGAAATACAGGGATGGCACGAGATCGTGACATGCCGGGTTTGAAGTCGATGGCGTGGTCCCAAGGCCTTGACGGTGGGAATCGGTGTGACACTTCTTCACTGAAGATTTTTGCAAATCGTTGGTATGGTTCGGGTATTACCACCGGTGCTGCTGGTTTCTTAGCTTCAATCGCTAGCTCGGTGGCTGTAGTACGTAGCTGGCATGCATCTTCCAATTCCTGTACCGCGTCTTCCCGTTCTTCTTGAGTGAAGGCGGTGGCCAATATGGTTTGTGGCTCCAAGGGGTTGATGGATCACAGCACTACTGGAAGGGTGTTTTCATGTATCGTGGCGTGCTTCCAGCTGATGGTGGGTTCATATGCTGCTAGCCAAGGGTATCCGAGGACCAATTCTTCGCTTCCTATATCGGTGACTAGGAACCACATGGTTCTGTGAATTCCTGTTGTTTCTATGTCGAGATCAATGAAGTGGGTGATGGACCCAGCTTTGTTCTCCGTGTTATCGATGTTCCATATCTTCTTTGGACGGTCTAGTTGTTGCAGTCCTAAGCCCATTCATTTTGCAAATGAGGGTCTTATGAAATTGTCGGTGGCTCCGGAATCTACGAGCCCTTTTATGTCGGCCATGGAGTAACTTGTACGAATCGAGACTGGGATTCTAAGCGATCGGAAGCGAGTCATGATTACAGAGTTACAATTAATTGCCCTCACCCAGGCCGATGGGTTTAGGCGTCCTGAAAACCCTCCTGACTCCACAGGTCCTGGAAGATAATGTCCTTCACTTCGTCCGGTGCGGCCCTCACTCCTTCTATCCAACTCCTGGCTGCCTCTTGGGGCGAGGACGTATTTGCCACTCGGGCGGTCGGAGCTTCTTGACTGTGATAGTCCATTTCTGTGTACCTGGCTTGGTTCACAGGAGGTCTGTTCTGTCGCTGCTGCCGTCACGGACGGGTGCAATCTCGTGAGAAGTGCCCTGGGTTGTTACAGTTGTAGCAGATGACTTCCCTCATGTCCCGCCTTTGTCCGCCTCCTCTGTTCTGGTTCGCCCCTCCTCGTGGTGTAGATGGGGGACAGTGTGGCTGCGCGCCTCCTGTGAGTATGTCTTCTGCTCTGGCGAGGCGGGCGTGGGAACGGTCTGCTGAGGTATCCATGGCATTCGGATCGTAGCAAGGAGGTGGGTGTCGAGGTGGGCTCCATATGTTCCCGAAGTTTCGAGGCGGCTGTGGACGTGGTAGGGCCGCTCGTGTTGGGGTGGACAGGTTAAGTCATGCGCGAAGGTAAATGTATTGCTTCTGGCGTCTTAGAGTTGCGGCTTTCCATTTGTCGAAGGTTACCGGGCTGTCGAGTTCGTACACCTTGGTGAACAACTTGCTTGGTAGTCCCGCCGTGAAGCCATCGATTGTTTGGCGGTCGTTTAGGCGATAGTCGGCCTGTCTCACCAATTGTTCGAAATTGGTGACATATGTGTCGATGTCATCTCTGATCATTTTGATTCCTTTAGCCAACGCTGCCTGGGCCTGTTCTTGCTCCAGGATATTGGAGAAGCGATCTGAGAATCCGGCAGTGAGGGTATCCCGTAGGAATTCGTCATACCTGTCGCGGCCTGTCCTCAGTTCATTGTTGAGCCACCCCAGGAAGCTCAGCGTCCAGTTGCTGACCATCGGCCCTTTGGCGAATCCGAGGAACAGTAAGCACCGTCGGTATACATTCCGGAAGATTGGGGCATCTGCGTTTAATCCCCAGTAAAGGTGCCATTGAGTTAGGAAAGATTCGTACAGTGTTCTGTCTCCGGTGAAGACAGTGGGTTTTTCTCCTTCGAGTTTTCCTTCGCCTGGTTGAGCTCCTCCTGGTGCTCCTCCTCCCGGTGGCCCGCCTCCAGGTGGTCCTCCTCCAGGTGGTCCTCCTCTGGGAGGTCCTCCACCGAAATCTCCCGGTCTTCCATAGGGTCGGTGGGGAGGTTGACTTCCCCCTGCTCCTTGTTACGCCTCTGCGGGGGCGTCAAGGGTCCGGGAATTACAACTGGCCCCACCTGAGGTGAAGGGTACAGAGGGTGGTTCAGCACCGAGTGCAATGACACCGACTAGTTACTGGGGCCTTCAGAGAAGGTGAGGGGGGGGGTTTCAAAGGTAGAGCACACAGGGATGGGGCAAAGGGCTCGCAGTAGATTAACGAAGACTAAGCTAAGGGAGTACAGGGGAGTACAGGGGGTATAAGTAGCTATCCTACAGGGCAGCCCAAGGCAACTGAGCTGGCAGGGCCTACACTACAGGGCAATCAGAGCAGGGCAATCAGATCACTGTTGCTGAGCTGTGGCCATCAGATGAGATTAGATCGCGATCGGAACGTGATAAGATCGAGGCAAGATAAGGGATTGAGGGGAAAAGGGGAGAAAGGATGGAATCTCATGACATTACCCCCCTTCTAAGGGGCAAGTTCCACATTGCCGAGTGTGTCGCTGCTCGTATCGGTGATCGTTGGCGCGTCTGGAGCGAGGGTCATCGGGGCCGACGCGGGGTCGGTCGAGGTAGCGGATGGTGGGGGCGACGGGTCGTCGTCGTCGGCGTCCGTCGCGATTCGGATCGCGTCGGGGTGAGCATCGTGGAACGCTTGAAGTAGTGCAGGGGTATGCAGATGCGTCGCTGGTTCCCAGGTGTTGTCGGCATCCGGGTACCCTTTCCACTTGATGAGGTATTGGAGTTGTCGGCGGTGGCGGCGCGAGTCTCGAATGTCTTCGACCTTGTACTCTTCGGCGCCGTCAACGAGGTCTGGAGGGGGTCGCGCGAAGTTGGGGCCATGTTCCGCCGTCTCGTGGTACGGGAGGAGCAGCGACGCGTGGAAGACGTCGTGAATCTTCCACGTCGGCGGGATTGCTAACTGATAGACGACGTGAGAGATAACTCGGGTAATGGGAAACGGTCCGTATCGACGCGGGGCAAGTTTCGCGGTAGGGTGTGATGTGCAGAGATTCTCGGCCTCGAGCCAAACGAGGTCGCCGACTTGATAAGGTGCAAACAACGACGGGGTTGCGAGCGCAAGTTCCTGCGCCTTCGTAATGCTCTGCTGAGCCAGCTCGCGTAGTCCCCTAGTTTTGACGAGCCGTTCCTCGACCGACGGCGCGACAGAGTTGGACGACGTTGCTGCTGGGGCCCGCGGTGTATGACCCATTAATAAGTCGAACGGCGTTTGACGGGTGGTTGCGCTGGGCCACGAATTGTGGGTGAACTGTGCGGATGGCAGCCAATCCGCCCAGTCGTCTTGTCGTCCGTTACAGAAGAACCGCAGGTATTGTTCCAACCACTGGTTGGAACGTTCCGACTGACCGTCGGTCTGTGGATGGTAAGCCGTCGAGATGTTTTGAGTGATCCCCAGAGACTGACACAGTTGGCGGGAGAATGCCGAGGCGAAGCGAGGATCGCGGTCGGTGATGACGCGACGAGGTAGGCCAAAGTGAGGGAAGACGTGGCGATGGTAGAGTGCCGCCACGCCGGGTCCATCGATTGACTCCTTGCAGGGTATGAAGATCACACTCTTGGTGCAATTGTGATCTGTAACGGCGAGAATAGAGTCGAAGCCGCGCAATATGGGTAACTTCACGATGAAGTCCATGGTGACTGTTTCGAACGGTCGTGCTGTCGGGTCCGTGGTGATAGGGAACGGCGGTGGTCGAGGGCGGTGAGATGTCGCTTTGTTGGCTTGGCACGCCGCACAGCCTTTAACGTAGGCGGCGATCGTCTTGTGCATTCCTGGCCACCAGTAATCGCGAGAGACTAAGGCTAGAGTGTTAGCAATGCCAGGGTGTCCAGCGGCGGGGGAGTCGTGGTATTGAGAAATTACCCCCCTCCGAAGATCGTGGTCTTCCACGACCACGAGTCGGTCGCCATGAGCCCAGGATCCGTCGAAGAGTGTGAGGTCGTGCTTGAGATTCCACTGCGTGAGAGTTTCGCCGTGGGTCCGCTGCACTGCGCGGACGACGTCTTCGACGGATGTGACCCGCACGGCGTGCGCGAAGAGCCGTGATGGGAGGACGGTGATGTCGTGGTTATCGTCCGAGCCGTCGTCGTAGTCGGGGCGGCGGGAGAGTGCGTCCGCGCGGTTCGTGGCGCCGGGTTTGTGAACAAGTTTGATGTTGTACTCCCCGATGAGGGGGATGTAACGCGCGACACGTCGGTTAATCTTCTGGGGTTGTTTGTAGTATTGCAAGTTGGCGTGGTCCGTGTAGATGGTGACGACGTGAGACGAGCCGAGTAGGAAGTGTCGCCACTCCTTGAGCGCGTGGACGACAGCGAGGAGCTCGCGGTCGTGAATATCGTAATTCTGTTCAGCTTCATTGAAGGTTTTGGAGGAATATGCGACGGGGCGGAGTCTGGAGGTTTCGTCACGCTGGTACAGGATACCACCGGTCGCGAAAGCGGAGGCGTCGACTTCCAGTTCGAACGGGGCATCCAGATCGGGTTGCCAGAGCACAGGTGCGGTTGTGAGGATGTTGACTAGTTGATCGATGGCGGCAGTGCATTCGTCGGTCCAGAGGAATGGTTGGTCCTTCTTGAGGAGATTGGTGAGTGGGCGGGCAATGTTGGCGAAGCCGCGGATGAATGGCCACTGATAGCCAAAGACGCCGAGCGTGCTGCGAACCTGTTTCACGTTCTTCAGGGTGCGAGGCCACGATTTAAGGCCTTCGACTTTTGCGGGGTCGACCGTGATCTTGTCGCCGTCCAGAATGAGGCCCAAGTACTCAATTCGTCTCGCTTCAAAGGTACACTTCTCAGGTTTTAGGAATAGGCTCTCACGTTCGAGGATCTCGAGGATCTCGTGAACAATGGAGCGGTGCAGAGTGGGGTCGTCGGGCGTAGCGATCAAGATATCATCCATGTAGACCAGAACATATCGTCGACTAGATTCTTTTAGCTGAGTCCGAAGCGTAGCGTCCATCATCGCCTGGAAAGTCGACGGCGAGTTCGTGAGCCCGAAGAACATCACCCGAGGTTCGAATAGTCCTTCTTCTGTTTTGAAGGCGGCCTTCCATTCGTCGCCTTCTTTAATCCGGACGTTATTGTACCCCCAGCGAACGTCGAACTTAGTATATATGCGGCTCCCCCGTAGGTTCTCTGTGAGCGTCTTAATGAGCGGTAAGGGGTACGTGTTACGAATCGTGTACTGGTTCAATCGCCGGTAGTCCTGAACGGGGCGCAGTTTGCCGTCTTTCTTCTTGATAAAGAAGAAAGGAGATGCGTAAGGAGAGTGTGAGGGACGAATGTATTGCTTAGCCAGATGTTCGTCTAAGAACGTTCGCAGCGAGCCGCGTTCGTCCTTCGTTAGCGGGTACACCTTACAGTCCAGCGTGGCCGGGGCGTCCGGTACTAAGTCTATCGCATGATCCCAGTCCCGTGACGGTGGGAAACGCTGGGATTCCGACTCTGAGAATACTTTGGCGTGTCGGCGGTACTCCGTGGGAATGTTATCTTCTGTCATCTTCTCCTTGTCTCGGCTCGCCTCCTCTGCCCACTGTTGAGCCGTGCCAATTTTTGCTATTCTCTCGTACTCAGGGACTCGGATCTGAATGCTATCGCCGTCCTCCAGTGGCAAGATGCCATCCGCGAAGGATCGCCACAAGTTGAAGGCCGCGGCGCGGACCATCAGATAGGGCGACAAGGGTCGTTCTTGAGCCACCTCGGGGACGTTCGACGACGAGTCGGGGCAATCCGAGGGTGGTGTCGTGTCGGGTTCACACGGCGGGAGTGGGGAGGAAGGTGCGTCTCCCTCTAGGAGGGCTTCGACTTGTTCTGTCTCCGTTCGGCGTGCCGCCGGGGCGAGGAGAGGAGACAAATACAGGGGTTCGGGCGTGACTATTCCGTTCGCCCAGTCTATATCCGGGTCGAATTGCTGAAGCCATGGGTATCCCAGTATGATGTCGTCGGTTCCTAGACTTGTGATGTAGAACTTCTGCGTTTTTACTCGGTCCCCCAGGCGCACGCGGAGGGCGACGTAGTCGGTGATGCGCCCTGCTTTATTCGTCGTTCCGTCAACGTTACGAATGGCGCGGGATCGCGTCAGTCAGCGAGTTTGTAGCTGGAGGCGTTCGATTACTCGAGGATCGATAAAGTTTTCTGTTGCGCCGCTGTCGACTAGCGCAACTTCGTCGGCCGTTTTGTGAACTGATGAAAAGGTAACTGATATTTGCAAGGAATTCTTCTTATACAGGTATACCTCGTCTACGTCGAAGGCTCGAATCCAGGCCGTGGAATTTGAGCCGGTCAAAAATCCTCCTGGGTGCTGAAGAGCCCATCCAAGACTTTCTCCTTCTCATCGTCCTTCATGGCGCGTATCTTGGCTAGGAAGTCGTTCGCGGTTTCTGCAGTCGTGGTGGGTGCTGGGGTTGCTTCGACGTGCGTGGCTCGTGCTGACGAGGTGGTCCCGCGTCCGTTGTTCTGGGTGCGGTTCGTGGTATAGGTCGGGCAGTCGCGGGACATGTGTCCTTTCTGGCGGCATCGGAAGCACCGTCCTTCTGCCGCGAGTTTCGTGCGTTCGGCATCAGTTAACTTTGCGAGGGGCTGTGTTCGGGCGACGTCGACCTCCATCGCGTCAGGATCGCGCGTTGGAGTCGTGGGGTTATGGCTGGTAGGTCGCTGACCGTTATTCCCGCTAGGCATCAGGATTTGACGCCAGTCGTTCCTTGTCTTCCCGGCGACTTTCTTTCCTCCTCCGTCGAGTCCTATTCGTGCGCGTAGCATCGCGTACTTGCGCTGCTCGGTCTGTGCTGCGGCGACCCACTGGTCGAACGTCTCGGGAGTCGCGTCTCGTTTCAGGATGGCCGTCAGGAGGCCGCGCGGGAGGCCGCTTGAATACAGGTCGACCGTAGCCGCGGCATCGAGGGAGTAGCCCGCTTTCGCGGCAAGGTTTCGGAAGACGGCGGTATAGGTGTCGAGTTCGGCGCCCTTCATGTGAAGGGTCTTGAGTTCTTGATAGGCGTCTTGCTTTTCCGTGGCGTTGGTATAGGCTGATTTGAATGAGGTGACGAAATTGTTCCATAAGGATTCGTCGGTCTTAGGTATGGCTGCCGCGGTGGCACTCCCCGTGGTCTTCGTACGGACATCCGTTAGCTGCGTGTCGACCCAATCGTCGACATTGGGTCCTCGGATGAAGGAGAGTGCGAGGAAGACTCGCTGGTAAGGTGACTTTATTATGTCTGCTCCCTCGTTCATCCCGCAGTACAGGTCGAATTCGCGTAGGAACTTCTTCGAGTCGTTCCGAGTGCCATTGAAGATGGTCGGGGCGTTGCCGGAGAGCTTTCCTCCTGGAGATGGATTTCCTGGTGTGGCCATGGCTGCAGACGCAGGCGTAACGATGGGTGCGATGGTAGGTACGGTGGGGATTGATGTGGCGGTAACGGATGCTGACGCGTCGATAGATCCGCTGGCGACGGCAGCTACGATCTGGGGTACGTTGGGCTCGGGTTCAAGGTTTTCGTCGACGAGGGAGAGGTCCACGTGAACAGGGATTAGACGGGCGAAGGCGTCGGCGAGCTCGTCGACCGGGTCCTCCTCGATGGGTTCAGCGTTCGATGGCGGGTCTGCGGGAGATGGGGCGCGGGGGGTCAAAAGGCGTTCAGGGTTCTCGGGGTCGGATGGGTTCCACCAGCCTAGGCCGGCGTCGTTTTCGCGGGAGATTCGGTAGGATTCCCTGGTAAAGAACTCAGTATCCCTTTGCTCTAGGATGTACCAGCTGTGGTTAATGAATTCGACGTAGAAGAACTGGCCCTGGATGAGGCAGCGGTAGCCTCCTCGGCGGTCAAGGACTTGGTGGTCACGGGTGGCGTTATGCCAGTAAGCGGATCCTAGGACGTGGATGGGGAGGTCGTCGTTCCACCTTCGGAAGACTTCTACCCACTGGTCTTCAGTCGGGAATTCGAGTACGAGGCTGGCCACGGTGTCTGGGGTGCGGGGTAAATGGGTTAGCTTAGTCTTATGTTACGCCTCTGCGGGGGCGTCAAGGGTCCGGGAATTACAACTGGCCCCACCTGAGGTGAAGGGTACAGAGGGTGGTTCAGCACCGAGTGCAATGACACCGACTAGTTACTGGGGCCTTCAGAGAAGGTGAGGGGGGGGGGTTTCAAAGGTAGAGCACACAGGGATGGGGCAAAGGGCTCGCAGTAGATTAACGAAGACTAAGCTAAGGGAGTACAGGGGAGTACAGGGGGTATAAGTAGCTATTCTACAGGGCAGCCCAAGGCAACTGAGCTGGCAGGGCCTACACTACAGGGCAATCAGAGCAGGGCAATCAGATCACTGTTGCTGAGCTGTGGCCATCAGATGAGATTAGATCGCGATCGGAACGTGATAAGATCGAGGCAAGATAAGGGATTGAGGGGAAAAGGGGAGAAAGGATGGAATCTCATGACACTCCTGGTGGGGGGTCAGGATGGTCTGGTCCTACTGCGCGAAATATCGCCGCCTCATCGGCGTCCATCCTGTGGCCTGTGGATGGATTGATAGGTAGGAGGATGGCATTAGCTTCCTCTCTGATACATCGTACTTCTTCGGTTATGATTGCTTCCTTGCGCGTGAGGGTTGCCGTGGCCATTTCTTCTATGGCGGGGATCAAATGTGGATGGTCTCGGGTTTGTGAATATGGAGAGACTCAGCTGTTTGGATGACTTCTGCCACCTCGGGTTCGTCCTCTTCTTCCATTTGACTATCGTCTTCTCCGCTGGTTTCTGAGGGTGTGGGTGTTCTTGGTTCCGAGTTGCTAGGTTCTTCTAGCTGTCCATCGATGTGTCCCCACTGTTCTCTTGTGGTTGTGGGTAAGGTCTGGGAGTCGATGTCGCAATTATAGTTCCGACCCGCTGGCCATACTACGTCCCACCGGTTGTCTATGGGATTCCACGTAATCTCCACCCAGCACGTGTTATTGAAGTTGAACTCAACTGGTCAATATTGGGTTGGTCCCGATGCGAAGTCTACGAAGTATCCGGTATCTCCTCGGTATTCCCTCCACCTAGCAGCTCCTAGGAACTGTGTGGGTACGTTGCAGTCTCCTCGTCTTTCGAGGGTATAGGTTCTAAAGTTGGTCCAACGATCTTGAGTTGTGAACGCCACGGTTGAAAGATTCTGGTCTTAATGTAACGCCGCCACTGGCGTGAGTCCGACTTGGACAACAAAAGGGCGTTGACTACTCAGCGTGAGGACCTAAGTCAGGTCGATGATTTGGATACACGGCTTCTTGATGCACGTGATCCTTACTAGCACTAGGGCTCGATCCACTAGGCGTAACTGATGTGCGACTTGCTCTATAAGAGTCAAGTGAAGGAGGAGGCACACGACTAAGAGAAGAAGAGGCAGGAAGTGAATGGCTATTGAAGAAGACCAGAATGGCGTATTCTGGTCTTCGGCTTCCTCTATTTATACATGAGGGGTATGGCTTTAAAGCTCCCCGTGAATCTGTACTACTAGTAGCGTTAATAGCTCAAACCCTACTATCGCTATCCTAGTAATGAGTCATGCCACACCAGCATGTGATACTGTGCTGACTGATATAAGAAGTCCATGACCGATTACAACTTACTAAGGGAGTCATAGCCACCTAGTAAGTGTCCACTTCTGCGACCGTGACATCTCGTCTGTGCGCAATCCTCTTCTGCACCACTAAAGCCAAAGTGTCTGTTGAATGGCTGTGTCTATGGTGCCTGAAAACATCCTCACTACCTGTCTGCCAACACATTTGACAATGTGCCCGACAAGGAGCCTGAATTCGTGGAGTGGGGCCACAGCGGTATGGGTAGCGTGCAAGCCGGGGGCATGTGGTCAAAGGTACAATGCAGCCAAAGACTGCTCATTGGACATATGGAGGAGCACAGCCATCGCAGAACACCAGCACCCCCCGCTGATGAGGATGATGGGAGTGGTATGGGATGGGTCAAGAGGCGGCATGAGGAATGTGAGCAGAACAAGCTTGAGGAACAGTCCACACTCCGTCACCCGCTTCTACAGTGCTTTCAGTGGATCACAACATAACTACCATCACTCTCTCTCAACCGACACCTGAAAATGATGACGATGAAGAGGATGAGGAAGAGACAAAATATGACTTGCTTGATGACGAGTCAAGTGGTATGGAGCAAGACAATGACAACGATGCCGAGGTTCGTTGCCTTTTTCCCTTCTACAACCCTACCACCAATAACTGAAACTTTTTCGGATAGGAGCAGCATTTCAAGCAGGTCCTTGGCGCAGGCATGGAACACGTCAGTCGGCATCGGACCCTGACCACTCAAAAGCTACATGACGACAGCGACGACATGAAGGTGACCACAACTGTGACAGTGGGGCGACATTGACCCACAACACAACCAGCACAGTGCCAATGGTGGGGATGAGAGGGCAGCATGACAACGACAGCTGTGGTGACTACACCGACAACAGCAATGACAGCAACATGACAACTATGGTCACTATGGTGATATCTATGGCAGTGGCGACAACAACAGTGACAACAACAATAACGACAACCATGAGTCCATGACCACAGCCACAAGTTGGCATCCATGACCATGGCCACCCATGGCTACCACAGTTCACGACCACCATGACAACAACAACAATGATAACGACTTCGACGATGGGCTGGCCTGGGCAATGATGACCACAATGATAGCAACGACAGCGACGGTCATGTGATGGCAGTTGAGTAGAATTTCTGTAGTCTGTACTACGAGTATATGTGCCAGAAATACAGGGCCCCATGTAAGGCTCCCTGATGCTGCTGGCCTGGGTGTGTGAGTGTAAGTACCCATCAAACCCACACTGTTATGGTTTCGCCTTCGACTGTCCCCTGATCGCCTGCCAAAACCCCGAATACTGCCGTGAGAAGGACACATGCTGATAAGTATGCCAAGTAGGGATTACCACGGGTTGGCCATACCCGTGATGGGTCACGGGTACGGGTCACGCGGGTATGGGTCAGGGTAGCAATTTCCCAACCCGTGCAAAACCCATACCCATGGCCTGGGTACCCACGGGTACAACGGGTGGCAACATGCCACTTACGATGACCCATTCCACCCTTTCTTTCAATCAATGTCTGGGCTGCGTCAGATCATCTCCGTGTGGCTTAGCTGCCATATCGAACTCATTCTCACAACATCCAACAGCTGAGTTGGCCCATCGATTTCTCTCGCATTTCCCCATCCCATCCCATCCCATCCATCCATATGCAATCTCTTTCTCTCTCTTTAAGTTTCGTCATTCATGATCTTGCCCAGGACGACAACAACACGTATTTTCATCTCATAGACTAGCCGTACGTTCCCGCATCTCATGCCGTCTCTGTTCGGCACTGGCATGCCCACATTGGTAATGTGTGTTCCTTCTTTCTCCGCGATAAATTCTCTAACCATGTACAGGTTCCAATGGGTATTCTGTCAACTTGAGATGCTGTGGCATGCGGTCCAACCAGATGTCTGAGCGATTCTCGAAACGTTACCAAAGACATTGGACGAGACTTACGAACGCGTGTTGAAGGATATCAATAAGAACAACCGAGATCACGCCCATCGTCTGCTTCACTGCCTCGTGATTTCTGTCCGGCCTCTTCGTGTCGAGGAGTTGGCCGAAATCCTTACATTTGACTTTGATACAGCTCGGGGAGGCATTCCGAAGTCCACCCGGACTGGCGGCATAAGGACCAAGAGGAGGCTGTGCTGTCCATATGTTCGAGTCTCGTCACCGTCGTCAACACCCAGGGATCTTGGGTGGTACAATTCTCTCACCTGTCCGTCAAAGAGTTCTTGACATCAGATCATCTCGCATCTTCGACCGGAAACCTCACACCATATCACATTCTTCCCGGACCGGCACACACCCATCCTCACGCAGGTCTCTCTTGGTTTCCTCCTCCATTTAGATGACCGCAACAACAATAATGGCGTCAAAGGCTCCCCTCGGCCAAATATGCGGCCAGACATTGGGTCATGCACACTCAGTTCGACGGCGTTGCCTTGCGTAATGTAAGTAGACGTCCATTTTATCCAGCTTGTCTTGTCTTGTCTCACACTCTTCCAGCCCCACAGGTGGCCCATCTCAGGCCATCTGCGCCGCCTCTCTCCCTCGTAGCCTTGCTTCACCTCTCCCTCATTATTATTCAGTCTCGGCATTCTCAAGTGTATGCTGCCAAGTATGCTGCACTGCAGCTTCCAAGACGCTAAGTTTTGGTTTTTATATTCACTACATTTTCTACCAACTAAATTGTCGTACTTGTTTATTGGCCTTAGCATAGGGCCCTGACCGTTCAACACAGCCACATGACAACGCGTGACGACGCGGCGACGACGACTGCACCGGTGGGGCTGTGTTCAAGTTGACCCATGACATGACCACGTCGGTTGACAACTTAACGAGGTGACGATAACTGCAACGACAGGGCAATCACGACGACATCGACCATGACCACCGACCACGACAACAACACGTGGTAAATAGACAACAATCACGCCGACGAGGCGACCTCTTCAACTCCTTCAACGAGGCGACCACAACGGCCACGGCGACTACGACGGCAACAGGGTACAATTACGACCACACTACGAGGCGATTACAACAACGAGGTGACTACGACGGCGACGGGTGACCACGAGAGAACGATGGTGGCAACGGCGGGGCGATGGCGACTGCGGAGGATGTGGAGGTGGCGGAGGCCTCGTTCACTGCAGCTGCAGAGGCAACGACGACGCAACGCGACAATGATGAGGCCCTACAATGACCATAGGGCAGCGACTCGGATGTACACGGTGATGAATACTAGTGTATTTGTTTGTATCTGAATGTAAATACTCCATTGTCACTGCATATAATGGGCCAATGGCCTCAAGAATGGCCTATATACCCCTGCGGGTTATGGGTAACCCGCCAAACCCACAAGTACCCACCAAACCCGTGAATACCCATACCCGTACCCGCCATTACGGGTACAGGTAGCCCCCAAATTACCCAGGGGTGACCCATGGTAATCCCTATTCAGGTTTGGTGGATGTGTGTGAGAAGCGAGTGGCTGAACGGCGACGGCCCAAAACGGAAGCCTGGGCCACGGGCCGTGCAAGCGGCCTTCCAGATTTGAAGCCTGAGCCATGGGCTGCCCCGGGCCTCTCTTTGGCCCAGCCCAGTCCGGCTCCTGAAGTACCGGCTTAGGCTGGCTGTTGTGAACATGATAAGTCAGCTTAGTAATTGTGACAACCCCGTGATTATATGTTCCAGATACTCTCAAGTATTACAAGAAATGTCTTAGATACTAACTATTGTACAAGTAGGACAGACGCGTAAGCGCGACGCGCAAGCGCATTATCTTGTAGTATTTAGAGCCCATGAAATCAATGTAGAGAGACCAGAGTCTCTCCCATTCATCTCATTCTCGTGCCTTCTGTGACACGCCAGAAACGGACGAGGTGAACAGAATCACACTTGATCAAGTGTGAGGCTTCCCCTAACCCCACACTCTTTTAGTCAGAACCCGAGTTTATTCGAATCAGGAAACGTGTCGACATATATTGCAAAACCTATAGGTACCCCACATCACGCTTTGATAAGCGCCGCTCTGACCTCGAATTGGTCAGCCGTTACTTCGCACTCCGAGCATCGCGAATCGACTAAGGTTGTGCAACCCTGAAATAGGCCTGCGATCGCAGTGTGCCGAATATAATGGATGCTGACACCGAAATGCCGGCTGGTCAAGCAGGAGTATCCCCGCTAGATGTCCTGCGAGCAGAGTTCTCGCCCGAATCTTTTGAAGCAATGCAAACAGTCTTTCACACTTTTGAGCAGCGGTTCAGAGCTGTCGAAAGTAACATCGTTCATCAGGAAAACCGTGTTTTTACTTATTCATACTTTCCCATTCTTTTCCATTCTTTTCGGAAAACAAGTTGAAAAAGTAAGAAAAAGAAATCCCTCTTTCTTTTTTTTTTACTTGCTGAACTGCCAAAAAAAGTACAGGATAAGTAGAGTACCAAATGACCAAAAATGGAAATATCGGACCAAACTTTATTTTTTGGTCCCAGATTTTCCATATATGGTAATAAATCGGACCAAAATTTCAAAAAATCGGACCAAAATCGGACCAAAATCCAAAATTTCCCCAGAAATATGCCTAAAAAGTATAAAAAAGAAGAGGGGATTTCTTTTTGCAAGTAGTGGGTGCTTTTCTGAGAGGGTCCTTTTTTCCCTTGCTAGAAGGGAGAAAAGAACAGAAAGTGCAAACAAGTAAAACATGGGTTTTCCTGATGCTTACCTCCCAGGGTATACAGAACGCGATCCAGTCTGCGTTTACCAACACTCATTTTACAATCAATTCCCCTTCCACGGCTGTGCCGCCTCACAGTTCGGCCCCCCGTTCAAACCCACCGTGAACCACCATACAGCCCTTCGCCGGGAAAGCGAGTGAGAACGTCACCGCCTGGATCAGTTTGGCTGAGGACACGCTCGACGCTGGATGTTGCGATCGGACTCATCGGTACGGACTGCGGACTCACGGGGTTCTGACTACCCTAGTATTAGTCAGGGACAGTCGTCTCAGTCAGCCTCGGATCGGTTATCACATGTACGGACTTGACTCATACCTAGGACAGTCGTAGTAGGGTTCGAGCTACTATTGCTATAGGGTACCATACGTTCAGGAGGAGCTTCAAAGCTCCTCGTCAATTGTATAAAGGACTAGTTGTACGAAGACCGAGCTCCTCAGCTTGGTCTTCTTGAATCATCAGTCTCATTCTCGTCTCCTCCCTTGCCTGTCTTCTCCTCCTCTGCCTGCTAGTGCGTCTGGCTCTTGTAGAGCAGATTGCCCAACGACGTATACGCCTGGTGGACTTTGCCCCAGTGCTTACATTGATCACGTTCCTGCTTAGGACGTGTATCCATATCCACTAAGTCGTCCCTCGCACATCAAGCCACTCTGTCATCACTCAAGTCGAGCATCGTTAGGACGGGCCTAATGCAACATTAAGACCAAGCTACACCCTACAGGAACGACACAGTGGCGCCCACAACCGGCGATCGGTGGGGCTGGAACCAAGTCCAATCGTATATCATCCCCAGCAGAGGAGAACGGAACGTCCCCACGTGCTACTTGAAAGCTGCCAGGTGGAGGACGCACAGAGGAGAAACTGGATATTTCGTTGACTTTCCCAATCGGCCAAGTCGCTACTACCCAGTTGAGTTCAGCTTTGAGCATACTTGCTGGTGCATACTTGCCACAAACGACACAGGAGTACGAACAGTAGTCCGGCCAACAACGCACGAGTATCAGTGCGACATCCTAGAGAGTGAAGTAGTCCCCCTAGCGAGGGTAGGACTCATCGACGGTGCAATCGTCACAAGCACCACAGAAGAAGGAGACTCCGGGTCAGAACAAAGCGACGAAGAGTCCGAGGAAGACCACCTCTCACAAGTAAACGCAGAGGAACAGGAAGAGCTCACCAACCTAGCAAACCGAGCTGCAGGGATTACGCTCGACGAAGCGCCACAAGCTGAGCACATAGTGATTCACCCACCAGACGAGATGACAACCACACAGTTAGAACCAACATACGCGCTTCAGGTAGACCCCATACAACAACCACATGACAGAATCCCCGAAGACCTACTCCCTATCCACCCAGACACGGGGCATCGAATGACTGCAGACGATGCAGCCCTGATGAGGGCCATCGGACCCGACGAACCAGACCCTCCCGAAGGAGGAGGGCCACCCGGAAGAGGCCCAGGAAGAGGCTACCCACAAGGGGGAGGAGGTGGAGGACACGGAGGCGGAGGAGGACCACCTGGAGGAGGCGGATTCCCGGGGGTAGGACCCATCGGCAACCAGCCTCGGTCTTCAGACAGGCTCCAAGGTAACACGCCCATGGTCTTCAACGGCGACCGCACCAAAGCCCTGCAGTTCAGGGCGCAGTGGAACCTCTACCAAGGAATTAACAGCACGAGCGACATTATGCGCAACTACTACCGCCGATCACTCCTCCTCCTCGGCTACATCCAGGGAGACTTAGTCAACGAATGGGTGATGTACATGACTGACTGGCTAATGCGCCAGACAGAAGCCGGGTTCCCCGAGCACACTCGACGCCTCTGGGAAGACACCCTTCGCACCTTCACCAGAAGATTTTCAAACACCATGGAGAAGGAACAAGCACAGGCAGAACTATGCAAAGGGGTCCACATGAAGGACGGAGACATTGATAGCTATGTAGCCACCTTTGAACATCTTGCTCGACAAGCTGACTACAACCTCGACGCCCCTCAAACGATAGACCTATTCACGGCAGGACTGCCAAAGGGGCTGTTCACCAAGGTGTACGAACAATACGAACCCGCTACATTCGAGGCATGGAAACAAGCGGCGATGAAGAAACAGCAGCAGTATCTGCACCTACAGGCACGTCTTAATTCAATAAAACCATCCACCCCGAAAACTACTCCACGTCCCAGCACCTGGGGACCCCCACAGAGCGGGTGGGCTCCGAGGAACCTGCCCCACCAGCAGAATCCCAATGCCATGGACACCTCGGCGGATCGAACAAGGGCACGAGGAGCGGAAACCGAAGGCACTCAGGGAAGACTCGCCGGAGCCGAATTCATACTCGGCAGCCAACAGCGGCCACCCTATCTGCCTAGGGGAGGCCCCAGAACACGAGGCAGAGGAAGGGGGCTTCCCCGGGACGCAAGGGAAGTCATCTGTTACACCTGCAATCAAAAAGGACATTTCAGTCGCTACTGCCCACAGAACCGGGATGCTACACCAAGTAGTAGCAACCGAAGGTCCGAGACAGACTACTATACGCAGGAGCCGAGGGTCGAAGCACGCGTAGCCATGACCCCGCAGCAGCAAGTGCAGGAATGGCTCCAGGGAGTGGCTGGAGCCAAGGACGAAGTAAAAGACCTAGTCCTCCAAGATTTATGGGGGAAGGAGGGTTTTCAAAACGCCTAAACCCGTCGGCCTGGGTGAGGGCGCTCCGTTGTAATTCTGTAATCATCACACACTATCGATCGTTGAGAATCCCAGTTTCCGTTCGAACAAATTACAACATGGCCGAAGTAAAAGCATTAGTGGACTCCGGAGCCACAGACAGTTTCATCAAACCCGCGTTTGCCAAGCGGATGGGGATCGGTCTCCAGGAATTGGAGACCCCCAAAAAGATATGGAACATCGACAACTCAGAAAATAAAGCAGGACTAATCACACACTGCGCAGACCTCGATGTCCAGACCAAAGGAACCCACAAAACAATGAGGTTCCTGCTCACCGACACAGGAAATGAAGACATCATCCTCGGCTACCCCTGGCTGGCCGCTTATGAACCACAGATCAGCTGGCAGCACGCGGTCATCAAAGAAGACGCATACCCAGTAGTCCTCCACACCACACCCAAAGGACCGAGGGGTGACCATCGCGTTCGCCCCCACTGAAGAGTTCAGCGAAGAAGAAAAGCGCGACGTGGTACAGCAGTTCTACAGCGAATGGGACGCGGTCAAAGCACGTACCACCGCCACGGACCTAGCCATTGAAGCCCAACAGTTTGCGGGCACCACAGAAATACCAAAAGAATACGAGGACTTCGCAAAGGTATTCAGCGAAGAAGAATCCCATCGCTTCCCACCTTCACGACCTTGGGACCATGCGATCGAGTTCAAAAAGGACGCCCCGGACGCCCTTGATTGTAAGATCTATCCCATGTCGTGCGATGAAGACGAGCCTCCGAGTATTCTTGGAGGAGCAACTGGCGAAAGGGTACATCCGACCATCAAAGTCCCCCTACGCCTCTCCCTTCTTCTTTGTCAAGAAGAAAGACGGAAAGCTCCGACCCGTCCAGGACTATCGACGAATCAACTCGTTCACAGTGCGTAACCAATACCCCCTCCCACTCATCCAAGAACTTATCACGGACCTGGGAAATGCGGAACATCTACACCAAACTCGACGTTCGCTGGGGATATAACAACGTCCGCATCAAAACTGGCGATGAGCACAAGGCCGCCTTCAAAACCCGCTGCGGGTTCTTTGAACCGCTGGTGATGTTCTTCGGCCTCACTAACTCACCACCCACCTTCCAAGAAATGATGGACTACCTATGCGCCCCCGCTATCCTCAAACACGAACTACTGGGAACCACCATTCGGGTGTACATGGACGACATCGGCAATCGCCTCTCGCAACGGCATGGAGGGGCCACATCACAGCCGTACGTGACATACTCCAAATCGCACTGGACAATGATCTGTTCTTCAAGCCAGAGAAGTGCGTCTTCGGCGCCGCCGGCGATCGATTACCTGGGGGGTAATCCTTGAGAAGGGGGTGACTCGTATGGACCTTGTAAAAGTCGCCGGTATCCGCAAACTGGCCGACGCCCACCACGGTCAAGCAGGTCCGATCTTTCCTTGGTTTCTGCAACTTTTACCGGCCTCTTCATACAAAGGCTTCGCACACACACGCACGCCCCACCTGACAGACTGACGAGGAAAGACACGGAGTGGCAATGGGGACAAGCAGAGACAGACGGCCTTCAAGAAGCTCAAAACACTGGTCCACAAGCGAACCCGTACTGGCGCACCCGGACCCCAAGGAACAGTTGAGATGGAGGTAGACGTGTCAGGTTGTCGCAGTAGGCTGCTGTACTCCTGCCATGCAAAGAAGACGGCAAACGGCCACCCCATAGGCTACTTACTCCTGCGACACTGAACGAAGCAGAGCGCAACTACGACATCTACGACCTGGAACTGCTGGCCATCGTCAAAGCCTTCCGCCACTGGAGACCCTGCTTGCGGGATCACCACACAAGACCAAAGTGTTTTCCGACCACCTTAACCGTGCAATAACTGGAGGTCACCACAGAGGATAAGCAGACGCATCGCAAGGGAAGTACTAGAACTGTCCGAATACGACTTTGAGATTCACCACATCAAAGGTACGGCCAACGGAAGGGCAGACGCGCTCTCCCGATGACCAGACTACGACCAAGGGGACAACGGACAACAAGGACGTGACGGTCCTCCCCGACGCACTCTTCGTATGAGCCACGCAGGTCGAAACGATCATGCCCAACACCCTGACAATCGGACCTGGGGAGATGGAACGACCAGACGCAGTGTACCATCAAGACGAGAACTACCTTCGCCCATGGGTAAAT
>JAKELH010000816.1:0-27087 GCA_021525015.1 Lactarius pseudohatsudake
TTCTTTATCGCCTTGTTCTCTTTACATCCACTCCTTTTTCCGTATACAGAACAATGCGCTCCTTGTATTTACTGTGACTTGCTGTTACCAGCGTCACCCTATGTAGGAGTATAAGTAGTGTACCATGTACGCTCTGGCACCACACCAGTTCTCATCTGTTGTGTGCCAGGTATGTCTCCTCTCTTGTATAAACACCAGTTCTCATCTGTTGTGTGCCAGACTACCATCTGCTTCACTTGCTTAACTATCTCTGTTGCTGCTTCAAGCCTACCTCCATATCTCACCACAGTCTTCCCAGTCCACTGTGAGTATGGTCTTTATGTATGCTGTTCATCAGGTTATGGGCCCTGGTGCCCAAGCCACTCCACTTGGCTGGTCACTGTGTTCCTAGGATCACACACCAGGCTGAGGTCTGTCTGGGGCCTCACCAGCCTTGCCCAAGGCAGTAGACACTGGGGCGCCAGTGGTCTCTGCTGAGGAACCTCCTGTACATGTACTGCCCAGTAGTCCTACTTTCACCCCCACTGTTTTCCTAGCCCCTGCGCTATGCGCAAGGAGATTGGATCTGGTAGCCCCTTAATCCATATCCAGGTGTGCATGGCCCACTGGGCTGTGTATTGTGGAGCTTAGCGCCAGCTGTCTCTGGTGCTCCACACTGGGCGCAGGATCTCCTCACCATGGGAGTGTAAAACCTGGTTCAGACTCTGGGGGGTGTTCACCTTATGGTGTTCTGCAACCAGATACCTGCCTTGTAGCGGCAATGGGAAAGGATTCAGTGAAGCCACTTGTGGCGATGAGGCAACCAACAGGCCGAGAAGGCTGAGGTAGACAGCCTTGGGCTCTGAAAGCTTCCCTCCATATCCCCCTGACGCAAACTAGTGAGCTGTGTCCTAGACACATCCTGGCTGGCAGCTAGCTCCTAGTATGGCAAAGGGATTGTTCATCCTGGGCCTAGCCCTTGTATCGCTGGCATACTTCAGGAGGCAGGACGCACTAGCGTTCTGGCCTTACAGATTCACAGACAGGAGTGGTTACCCCCATATCTTGCAACTGTTATGAAGCACTATCGCTGACTGCTCCTCGGCGATAGATAAACCATCCCCATGTCTTCTGCACACTCTTCTCACGCTGCCTCCCCCACCGGTGCTGCCACATCTGGTGCGGCTGGAGGAGCCACGGCAGGTGCCTCATCCAGGCCTGCCCCCAATTACTTCTGGGTCCACACCCTCCATGCGCCTTACAAACGCATATGGCAACTCCTTCGGCATGCCATCTGGCATACACCTTGGTCAGTTTGATGGGACCAATTGGAACGAATGGTCTGGGACCATTGAGGCCATCCTCACGCTGCACGAAGCTGAGGATGTGTTCACCCTCATGGCTCCTCCCTCTGGAGTCACTCTTGATGAGTGGGAATCTGTCCAGCGTCGGGCAAAGGCGTACCTCCGCCTCTACCTCAAACCCGACGTCTACTCCCTCGTTGCCGACCCATACGCCTACCCACTGTTCAAATCAAAGTGGGACAAGCTGAAGGACGTTTATGCTGGTGCTTCGGGCAGCACCACCATTTTTAATTTGTGGATTCAGTTAACACAAGCCCGTCTCGACGACTCCTCTCCCATGGCCTCTCAATTGGCCAAGCTCAATGAGCTAAGAGTCGGCCTTTCCAACGCACAGATGGGTGTCACTGACACCCAGTTCTGTCTCATTCTCCTCCACGCCCTGCCAGCCTCCTATGAGGTTCTGGCCTCTACCATCCTCGCCAGTGGCGCCCCCTCCAAGCTCAAGCACGCTGAAATAATTGCGCGCATTGTTTCGGAGGAAGCGCGCCGCTCTGGCCCCTCTGGCTCCTCGCTCCACAAGGCTGCCCCCATTAAACCTACTGGTGGCGCACGTAAGAAGAGAGACCATTCTCAGCTTACCTGCCACTACTGTAACAAAAAGGGGCATATCAAGCCTGACTGCAGGCAGAGGAAGAAGGATGAAGCTGCGGGGAAGTTAAAAGACACTGGCAACAAGGCTGCCAACTCCCATGTACTAGTACCTACCACTGCCTCCATTAAGGAGGTCGATGAGCCCGCCATTAACTGGGCGGATAATGCAGTTGGAGTTGCCTTGTATGCTGCCTCGCGTGTGCGTTGGATGATGGACAGTGGTGCCACACACCACATCACACCACATCGGTCTGATTTCAAGGACTACACTCCATGCAAAGGTGCTGTGCGCCTTGGAGATAAGTCCACCATCGACCAAATTGGTGTAGGCTCCGTCGTCTTCATCACGAGCCAAGGCCTTCCCATCACCCTCAGTAATGTGCTGCACCTACCTCAGGTGAAAACACGCTTCTTATCAACGCGTGCACTAGCACAAAAGGGTGCAGAAGTGGCTTTTGACAGTGGCTCTTTCAAAATTTCTGTCAATAAAAGCTGTGTAGCTATTGGCTACTTGGAGGACAACCTATACTGGTTGGACGCTTCAAGCATTGGCCTAAATGCTCACGTCAAAAGTGCTGCCACCACTCTTGATATCTGGCATCAGCGCATGGGACACATCTCCTCTGCTGCTCTTAAGTCGTACGGTCCCTCTGCCACTACTGGCATGGACATTGACAGCTCTACCACACATACTGCTGTGTGTCGTGGGTGTGAGTTGGGTAAATCCACTCGCCAACCTTTCTCTGCGTCCTCCACCAAAAGGACAACCCGTATCTTTGAGATTGTACATAGTGACCTAGCCGGTCCAATGCAAACTCAGTCCCTACAAGGCTCCGCGTACACCGCCACCTTCATAGACGACCACTCCAAGCATGCAGTGGTGTACTTCATTAAGTCGAAGGATCAGTTTGTGAAAGCGCTGCAGATGTATTTGGCCTGGGGTGAAACCCAGACGTCCCAATAAACTGCGCGCACTCCACTCTGACCGCGGAGGCGAGTACATGGCGAGCCAAGTACAGGACATTCTCAAGCAGAGAGGGATAGAGCATCACCTTACGATGCCAGGTTCACCACAGTCGAACGGGAAAGCCGAGCGGTTTAACCGCACCATTACGGACAAGGCAATGGCCATGCTACACACAGCTGGCATGTCTAAAGGCTTCTGGGAGCATGCTATGAGCACTGCGGTACACATCTATAACCGCTCTCCCACCCGTACACTTAAGTGGCGCACACCTTATGAGCTCTGGTACTCTGGCAAAGTACCAGATGTCTCACATTTACGCATCTTTGGATGCAAAGGGTACATGCACGTACCCGCTGATAAGCGTCGCAAATTGGATGCGAAGGCCGTTGAGGTCACGCTTATTGGGTTTGAGCCCGAATCAAAGGGCTATAAGCTCTGGGACCGCTCAACCCGCTCTGTCCGTTTGTCCAGGGATGTGACATTCAACGAGAGTAGCTTTCCGTCCCTTCAGGGTGTTGAGACACACCCGACACCTTCTCAAGTGGCCTCACCACCACTACCTACACCAGTAATTGCCGTACCTAGCACGTCGGCGTTACCACCACAGCGAGCACCCTCCCCCACACACTCTGACAGTAGTGAGGAGGAGGATGTTGAGGATATTTTAGACCCTAAACCAGAGCGCCCACACACGCCACCACTACCACCTGCCCTGCCCACTCTGCCCACCACTCCTAAGCGTAAGCACACCACTCCCACTTCACCACCGCCGCGTCAAAGTGCAGTGCGCATTGCGCGCTTCGTCCCTCCTCCCTCACCAGACATGCCTGGTGGTTTTGAGGATCGTGCACAGCGTAGTCAGCTGTTGCGCGAGATGGACAATGCACCGAGACGCTCTACCCGTGCACCTGTACCCAATCCTCGCTACTTCGGTGGGGATAATGTGGCACTGCGCGGTAGACGGCTGGGATATGCAGAGCTGTTAGCTGCAGCTTACGTTGGCAGAGACCCTGCAACTTATGCAGAGGCCATGCGGTCTGCAGATGCGGATGAGTGGACACAGGCGTGTCAGTATGAGATGGATGCGCTCGCCAAGAATGGCACATGGGAGTTAGTGGATCTCCCGCCTAATCGCAAGGCAGTAAAATCCAAATGGGTCTTCAAGCTCAAGGCGGATGGCCGCTACAGAGCTCGCTTGGTGGCTAAGGGGTTTACGCAAATCCCTGGCATAGATTTTGATGAAACCTTCTCTCCCGTTGCACGATTTGAGTCGCTGAGATTACTTCTGGCGTTGGCCGCGCTGGAGGACTGGCACATCCATCAAATGGATGTCAAGTCTGCGTTTCTCAATGGCGTGCTTGATGAAGAGATCTACATGGAGCAGCCACAAGGTTTCACCACTGCTGGTGCAGAGACGAAGGTGTGTCGCCTCATTAAGGCGATATATGGTCTCAAACAGGCCTCCCGTGCATGGAACTTGCAATTCCATGGAGTGCTAGTTGCACTCGGCTTTAAGCGGACGTTTGCCGATGCCGGCGTATATGTGTTGCCTCAACAAGAGGGGGATGGACCACTCTTCGTTATCGTTTACGTTGACGACATCACAATAATGGGTGCTTCTATGGAGAAGATCAAGCGTCTTAAGTCAGACCTCTCTGAACGCTATGAGATGACAGATCTCGGGGAGATAGACTCATATCTTGGTATGCGTATTGTGCGCGACCGCTCCCAGAGACGCATTGAAATAGACCAGTCTGGCTATATCAAGGATGTCCTTGAACGCTTTGGCATGTCAGATGCCACTCCACACTCCACACCCTTGCCTGCTGGTGCTGACGAGCACCTTCATAAATATACGGGCCAGGCTTCTGCCTCTAACATTACGCACTATCAGTCACTCATTGGTAGTCTGCTGTACGTTCAGATTGGCACTAGACCTGACATTTCCTTTGCTGTATCACGTTTGGCGCAGTATGCAGCAAATCCTTCCCCCCAACATCTACGACTTGCAATGTACGTCTTGTCCTACTTAGTGGGTACTATAGACATGCGCATAGTCTACGATGGCGCCAGTGGAGATGGCCTTCATGGCTATAGTGATTCTTCCCTGGGTGACCAGGTTGATGATAGACACTCCACTTCCGGTTATGTGTTCCTTTTAGCCAATGGTGCAATAAGCTGGTCCTCGCGAAAGCAAAAGACTGTGGCCCAAAACACTACAGAGGCGGAATACATGGCTATGACCGACGCGGCCAATCAAGCCGCTTGGTATCAGAGCTTCCTTGCGGAACTCGGGTACGAGGTCGACGACCCCATCCCATTGCATGGTGACAATAAGGGTGCCATTGACTTGGCCTTGAACCCTGTCACTGGGAGGCGATCCAAGCACATTGCCATTAGGCATCATGTCATTAGGGAGTACATCGAAAAGGGGACCATCACCCTTATTAGAACTCCTACACTGGAAATGGTTGCAGACGGCTTCACTAAGTCACTCGCACGCACCCTGCTCCACCAACACAACGTAGACATGGGCTTGTGCTAGTCCTAGATTGCTGATCACGGGGAGATGTTGATAAGTGGCCTGAGCGCACTTAGCGGCTCAATGGACATGCAGATAACGGACTGCTTTAGATTAGATATTATGATCTGTACAATCTCGGACTTCTTGTATTCTCTTATCTATGACATCACATGTACATGACATCATGGACCACTCTGGATTAACCCTTGTACTACGTTCATGTACTTCCCTTTGTTTTCTTATCTTTATTGTGATGTCACTATGATATCATAGTCTGGACTCTTCTTGTTCTTTATCGCCTTGTTCTCTTTACATCCACTCCTTTTTCCGTATACAGAACAATGCGCTCCTTGTATTTACTGTGACTTGCTGTTACCAGCGTCACCCTATGTAGGAGTATAAGTAGTGTACCATGTACGCTCTGGCACCACACCAGTTCTCATCTGTTGTGTGCCAGGTATGTCTCCTCTCTTGTATAAACACCAGTTCTCATCTGTTGTGTGCCAGACTACCATCTGCTTCACTTGCTTAACTATCTCTGTTGCTGCTTCAAGCCTACCTCCATATCTCACCACAGTCTTCCCAGTCCACTGTGAGTATGGTCTTTATGTATGCTGTTCATCAGGACGAGCAACTTCCACTCCTTCGGGCGCTAGAAACCACTCTAGACGGTTGAAATGCGCGCGTCGAGGAGTTCCCTCATTTGAGGTTGTGCGGCATATAATGAGCCCCACAATATGAGTAGGTGCGACATTGAGTGAAGATGAGAGTAGAAGTTGGAGAGGCAGCCGGGAAAAGTTGAGTTTGTATCAGCGCGGGAGAATATTACCATTAACAAACCAATCCTGTCTGCGGTGTTCGTCCAGTGCCTTGAACAATAACGTTCATGGATAACGCTGGACATGCGATGTTTGAGTCACTTAGAGGTGGTCATGTAAATTGAGTGGTAGCACTGAGGAAGACGGAAAGGACAAGCAACAAACAACCTAAAATCATTTTAAGGCGTAAAAGAGTTCTTTATCAAAATACTTATTCAACCAGAATTCTGAACTGTACTCCAAAGCCATCTCCTTCGTCAGTCGTTTGTTGGCCTCCTCGCCAAACCGCGGTACGAGGTTAACAAGAGCTCTGAGTTGGGCCAAAGGGACAATGTCTCCCATAATTGCTCCGTCATTCCGCCGAGCACATTTCAGGAGGTACATGCCAGTCGATGGGTGGGGATATACGCCCATTTGCGCTGGGGCAACAGGATTTGGCTGGGGTACAATATCAAACCGCTGAACATAGGAAAGGAACAAGTCAGTAGAAGACGGCGGAAATGCCTGGGACGGAACAGCCCGAAATATAAGTCGTAGTTGGCCAATACGATGCCCTGAACCAAATCCCATGGGTCAGTGAGGATGGGTTCGCATATGCGTAACGTAATGTATGTACCTTCAAGACCAGAATACGGCCAGACCTTGTTGTGGTCCATATTGAAAAGGACAACGTCAGAATGTCCACAGGGCCAGGGCCCAGACGGCGGCGAGGCATTGATTGATTGAGGTGGTAGAATGTGATTTGGCGCATAATACGAACGGTGCTGTAATTGTACCTTCGTCCAGACTTGAAGGTTTCGGAAGGGTAGGGGGGAATCGCTATTGGCAACCCTACGACCACCAATCCGGATAGGATCTCCAGCGTCAGCACGAACCAAGAAGTCAGCTAGTGCTCCCCATAGATCTGGTAAGTTGAACATGGCCATGGCGTCCTCGACAGACATTGCCTTCATGGCCGGGTCTCGGCTCAGATGTAAAGCCGTATTACCATGCACGACAGTTCGAAATGGCAGCAGTGCACGCGGGTATAAGCCCTGCTTCAGGGAACCCACAAGGTCAAAGTAGTTTGCATGTCTTTGAGTAGTCCCGGACACTGGAGCAACTGGTCGAATATGCATTAGAAGTCCTTCCGTCGTATTGATGTGTAGAGGTTCTTCCGGTCCTTCCGGATTCTCGGATAGACCATCCAGGTCGCCGTCACCGTCGTCTGGGTATTCGCGATTCACGTTATCGGGGAGCAAGCGAAAGTCAATCTTGGCCTCGCGAATGGAGGTAGCCAAGTCAAATTTCTGACATTTCTCCTTGCGATCGAGGTAGCGGCAGATTTGAGACTCGTATCCCTGTTTGTTACTGGAACACGATGGGACCTTGATTTTGGTGACATGGCATCGTTCTGTGGTATCTGCAGTCCACTGAATCGCTACCCCGCTTTCGCGGATGCTGGAGGAGACACTTTGCATAAGTTCGAGTTTCAGAATATACCAATTGTTGATGACTTTTTTTTTTTTTTTTTACCCTTCCCAGTCCGGGCACCAGTGGATATGATTGAGCTCTTGTGATCATGGAAACCCTGAAGCGCGTTGTCAATACTGACGCAATCCTGTTCAGATATCTCAGGTGCCTGTGCGAGATACCGAAAGTCCATCAACGAGCGAACGGCGATGAGGAAATCCTTGGACACAGCATCTGCGATGACCGCCACAAGGTAACGCTGGATGTCACGATGTTCCCGACCAGTGACCTGCTTCAACTTGGATACGCCCTCGCAAAACTGTCGGAAGCCTGTGTGTGGGTGGAGGATGGAAAATCGGTAGTCGATTTCGGCACCTTTGAGAGCGCGGATGCACCATTTCGCGTCGTGGTCCCAGAACATTTTGTGCCAGTGGTGAAGGGGTTCCAGTGTCAAGAATTTTGATGGTTCTGAAAGTGGCCAATCACGCCAAAATGGCCAGTGGACACCATTGAGTTGGAATTTCTTGGCTTCCTTGATGTACGTCTCAAGGCACCAAGGGTTCACTTTGGCCTCAAGGGCGTGTAGTTGGGCAAGAGTAGTCAAAGCAGTTCGGGGCTCATGCCGGAAGGGGTCGCCAAATTGTTTGTGGCTTGCCATCGTCACGTGGGAAGTTTTCCCGCCAACACCGGCGAGTACAATCGCCTCTGCAACATCTACAATATATGAGGCAAGGGGCATAAAGACATAGCGGAGCGATCCTAGTGGATTCGACATCATGATACCAAATTGGGCGGCTTTTTTGAGCGGTGTTAAGATGAAGTCCAAGCACTCATGGACCATGTGATTCTCCAAGACGCCACGGGTTTTTGAGTCTTTGTGAATGAGATTTGGGACAGGGAGCAGCGCAAGGAGAAGGAACGCATGATTCGTCCCTTTCATACGGAAATCCATGAGAAGGTTCACAAGGCTCATAAGAAGCGGGTGGGCCATGCGTCCACAGGTCATGGCAGATATGTTCGTTTTGTCAGATGATAGCACGATCCCTAGAAGAGTGGCCCCATCCGGCAGCTGGTTCTGCGGGAATGTAAGGAACGTAGTCATGGATGATGTGGAATAAAGGAACGTACCTGCATGGACCACGCAACGTCACCAGTCAACCACTTGGTGTAGATTCGCATCGCACTGACTGCTGACTCATACATGCGGAATGGAGTAAACCTGATGTAGTCGTTCACAAGAGGATTGGAGAGGATGGATTGTATGCATTCGAGTGGGTCACGGTAGAATAAAGCAACATCTTTCTTCATAGGATAAGGGCTGTCACATGGTTTGTATCGCCATTCTGGTCCTTTTGGGAGCATCTCCGTGAGTCCTCGTAGTCGTTTGGCATTTCTGAATGATAGACCCAACCCATTGATCTGTGCCAAACATTGTCAGATCGGGACCCGAGACAATAAACGACACTTACGAGTTCTAGTGACAGAAACGAATCGATTGAGGACACGCTGAGACTGGAACAAAGCAGAAAAGTAGCCATCTCCCATTCACCCCGTGATGCGAATGGATAATAGAGATTTTTTTTGCGTTCTTGTGAGTATGGGTCGCGGTCGAACCCCTGCATAAATGTTGTACCACGCCCGTATTTCCTCGCTGCTCCCACATATTCCTGAATGAAAGGCTTACCCGGGCCATCTACATTCTGGAAATCTTCTTGAAGATCCTCCACAGCTGCCAGTGTTGCGTTGACGTCGATATCCATGGGTTCGGGACTCAGAGAAGTCAGAATGGGTCGACATTGGCCCCGTCGTTCGTGATACCTCTGAAGTTCGTCTGCAAGATTTACAACCTCTTGAAGTGGCTATGGCAGGACCCAAAAGGATGGTTCATATGACACAGGAGAGCTTTTCTATTTCGAAATTTGCGGTGACATTGCGGGCAGTGCATAGTTGTGGAGTCGATGAGTTGTGGGAACTTAGAAGTCTGTAGCACCAACGTCCATGTCTTTCACAACTACAGATACAGAGAGTCGCCAGGGAAATGACTACGTAGGTTTTTTTTTTCTACAGTGATTCACTGATTCTGAATTCATTATTACAGTTGATCATCCAAAACTATGAAGAAGCGTCATCGCTCTATTCAGACGCTGTGGACGAGCAATGGAAGCGCGAACTCGTGGTGCAAGCTGCGATGTCCAAACTACAGCAGGCAATGCTGGATCTCCAAAAGGCTCAAGCTTGATTGACAGAGGCAGATTATCAAGTGGGTAGAGCACGATTCATACTCAGGATGAGTGGTTTCGACGACGTCTTTTGGGAACGGTCACTTTCGAGGCATTCTTTGATTTATAGTCATCACCGTATGCAATATCCTTTTCGTTGTGATATTTTTTGACCATTATTCATTGACCACCCCCAACAGAATACCCTGTTGCTACAATTCCAGAGCTCACTCTCAGCTTTGCCGTCTGACTGGATTAAATATTTTTATTGTTTTGTTTTGTAGTCGATAAATCTGTGTGGTTGACTTACTTTACTCTTAGTGACTGTACACACGTGATCCTATAAAACACTTGTCGTGTCAAAGTTTGCCCTTGCTCGTTGCATTCACCATGGCTTGGAGGCAAAGAGTGGAAGAAAACAACGACCCAGGCCCACGTCGTCCGAAGGCTTCCCGACTCACCGGTAAGCCATTGTTCCTTTGGTGATCCGGAACTGACTGGCTCAACGCGTATCTCTCCTCATCATCCAGACACGTCTCCGAGACCAAAATGTTTGAATCGTGGCCAAGGAGGTGTCGTTGCTCAGCTTGTTGCTACTGCAGCCCAGATTCGTCCAGACCTCAAGCCGCAACTTGCAAAACAATGCAAGAATATGGTGACACCTGCCGACGTGTCTGTGAATGCGATGGCACCTGCCAAAAAAAGCCGAGCCCGGGTTGTGACTGTAGGTTACCATTCCGTCCTCACTCCTGCGTCCCTATTAATATTAGACTAATCAGCCAACCCAGAATGACCCCCCACTGTTGCTGGATACCCTCAAACCCTCGCTTCTGCAAGGTGGGCCTGGTTCCACTTTCGGCTTCGCACGAGTGGACCCCACTGACGAGGCAGTGGGTGCTCGAGGCGATGTGGGTGTGGACGACAGAGAGGTGGCTCCCCACGCAATGGAGGACGGTACGTTTGGTCATCATATACGTATATTTCTCATTCACGTTCCCTGTTAGGACCTGGTCAGCTCCTACTTTTTTTGTTTTGTTTTTTTAGCCTCCTGTCGCTTACAAATCTATGATAGAACCTAATATCGATGAGGCTTCACCTGATGAGGACGAGAGGCAGGCCCAGCAGTTCCTCAGGTCTCCAACATTACATCACAATGCCATTAGAAGCCCAGGTAAGCAATGACGAACTTCTTACCAATATTATTACCAGTCCTAATACCCAGAAGAAGACCCACATCCTCAACACGACGAACTTATCCAGCCCCATGTGAGCCGGGAGGGCCGATGTGTTGGCGATCGACCCTTCACCATCTTCACCAGTCATGGGAATCAAAGGTCCCAGTTGGTGAGTCCTGAAGATGTTGACGAGTACGACGCAGGTTCATTATTCTGAACTTTGTTTATTGCCACGACACTGATAGGTGAAGGCCAAGGTTCACAGAGCGTGCTCCAAGTGCACCAACAAAAAAATGGGGCCATTAGGCCACCTGATCCCGATGCACTTCTTGCCCGTGCAGGCCAGCCTCTGGGTGGCACAAGCAACACTCGTGATGATGTGCACGACCGCACTGCTACTTCCTCTGAGGACGACGGCGACTCAAGTGACGACAATAGGGCCCCAGTGCCCCGCTCCGGTCGTACTTTCAAGCCAATCGAACTCGCCAAACCCACTCACCTCCGCTTCTATTCTGGGATCTGGCGCGATGTGCTCATCGCCGCCAAAACTTATAATAGACTCGTCATTCACGCTGAGGGCAAGCTCCCCTTTCCAGAGCGCAACAGAAATGGCCTTCGAAGCGCGCATGGATGTATCCTCGAGGCAATCGGACACCTCAAGAATGGAGAACTGGCGAGATTCGATGACCGTACGCCCTTCTTTCTCACTAACTCTTGTTTCATTCGCCGACATTTTACAGCCATTTACTGCACTTACAAGCACGACATGATCATTCTCGTGAGTGTCAGTTATATTATCTTTGCGGTCATTACTAGCTTAGTCGGTTACTAGGTCCTCAACGATGGTTCCACCTACCGTGGGCGCATGAAGAACGTGGCACAAGAGGTAGTCAAGAAGTGCTTCAGCAAGGAACTTGAACCGCGCTTGGATTTTGGCCACAACTGCGAACAAGAACAGCAAGTGATTTCTGAAGCCGTGCAAGCGATAATCAGAGGCTCCCGGTTTTTAAGGAGACCTGAGCTCGACGAGAATGTAAGTCCCTTGCGTCACATTCGCCCAAATCTAATTTATTGAATAGCAATGCACGGAGAACTTCGCGCACCCAGCAATCATAGACCTCTGCAAGCGGTTCTATTACAGCAGCAAATCGGACTGTCTTTCAAACTTGTTCCCCGATCATTTCGCGCGTCTTCCTGTATCTGCTCTCGCTATGGCCTGTACCTGTGTATACACGTCCCTCCGAGGTATCGCCTTTATCACATTTAGCAGATTTCCAACTGTCTCTCCGAATGGGAGTCAGGTATTCAGGTGCCGATCCAGTTCACCGGTCGCATTTACGAGCCGGTCTACGTCGCTATGATGGATCTGATCAAGGAAACTATGCGGAATGAATACCACGGAAGGAAGCTCCTGGCCCTCCTGAAGTGGATCGCAAAAGAAGGGCGGTTTGTCGGCGGCGTCGTCTTTCCCATTTCAAGAGTGCTTATATATTTTTTTGCCTTGTCAGTGAACAGAACTCGGCTCGACGCAGCAACACTTCCGCCCCTTCCTTTACTGTCAACCTTGATTGAGTTTTCCTGGCCGTGTGGAGTCGGATATTGGCGGCACATGTGATGAGGAGGATCACTGGGGGTGCAGCCAGTGCTATTGCTTTTTATATTTCTTTTCATCATATATCTCGTCGTTGCGTGTCGTTTGTGGACTCTTATCTTACCTTACTTGCATTACCCCGACCCGTCAAATATAAATATACCGAACCGAATATGAACGTGTATGGAAGCCCAAGACCGAAAAGCCCAATATTTCGGGCCGTATTTTATTTTCCCCAATCAGCACGCTACGCGCATAGCATCAGGAAAACCTAAAAGTACTTAAATGCTCTTAATCAGGCCTTAAAATGCTTCTAAGGCCATTTTAAGGTCATTTTTTCCTAAGGCAATTTAAGCAAGGTTGCCTCCTTAACCTGCCTTAATGGCTATGACTTAATTCCCTTGATGACTTAGAGTGGTTCTGAATCAGCACTTAATGGTCTTAAGGGGATTAAGATGAGCCCATGGTCAGTTAGGATATCAGTACAATTTAAGTCAACTAAGACCTGATAAGACAGTATTAAGACTTCATCTTAAATTTAAATGATTTGTTTTTTCACACAGGGATTGGACAGAACAGGATTTATGCAAATATATATTATGATAGGACTACAAGTAGCTATTAATAATACAGGTGGGGTGGGGATAGGTGCAACGGCGAGGTGGCAGTGGCGGCCGTGCCGGTGTGGCGGGTTGAGTCGGGTGGCAGTGGCGGCCGTGTCGAAACGGCGCCGTGGGGTGGGGTCGGGTGAACGACGGCGGTGCCGGTGTTGCGGTGCCAGTGGCGTGCGGGGTCAAAACGGCGCCGATGAGGAGGGGTCGGGTGAACGAGGTGGGTGACGATGGCAGTCGAGGTGGCGGTGGTGGCCGTGTCGAGACAGCGCCGGTGCAGCTAGTGCATAGCATGGGTTTATAAACCCGTGTGGGTAAACGCTACCCGTCATACCGGGTACGGGTACGGGTCGGTCACACGGTACCCGTGCCAGACCCGTACCCAATGTGTGGGTTTCGCGGGTTTTCCGAATCTTCAAGGAACCACTAGTATTACAATCACCGCTAGCCGGCGTACCTACACTACGAGAAAACATTCGGAAAGCCAACTACCATAAACACCAAGCTTCCCAACTCCATCAACCTTGCAGCACCTCCTACAATGCCACTTGGACAGCGGAAACGAACAGCGTCTTCGCGAATAACCGATGAGAATTTTGTAGGCGCCGAAAGCCATGCTGTGACCAAGCGTCTGAAGCGTTCTTCTGACGCTGCTCAGGCGGCGGCTATAAAACCTCGGCAGAAGAAGTCGTCAGCTGAAGACACTGAGGACGAGGGCACACCAGTGCCAGTGCATAACTCACCGCGAAACTCGAGAGCCCGTCTTGAGGTTGCCGGTGCGCGTGACAGTAATGAGTCAGATGATCTAGCTGCCATACCCGAGGACCCCGGAGTTGATGATGAAGGCGAAGATGAAGCTGAAGACGAAGACGAAGATGAAGACGATCGTGTCGAGACTGCAGAGAGGCAACGCCGTGAGTCAAACAAACGCTGTCAGAAAACTAAAACAAGTCACCTAATCTCCTGACCAGAACGACTGTCTAATGAATGGGTATCTCCGATCTATGCGTTCTTCGAGGCAATCCCATCCATTGTGGCCGTCAACGGTCGGCGTGTTCACGAATTTAGTTGCACTGCATCAAATTGTAGGGGACGCGGTCAAAATCGAAGAATTGTTCGACGTTACCTTGATACATCTGATCGGAACTCAACGGGAAACCTTCGCAAGCACGCGCGACAGTGTTGGGGTGATGAGATCTTGCGTGCTGCGGATGCTTGCAGGGACCTAAAAAGTGCTCGGAAAGTGTTAGAGAATGTCAAGAAGCAAAAAGACGGATCACTTACCACAGCCTTTGAGTGGAAGGGAAAAGGAGAAGTCGTGTACTCCCATCGCCAACATACTAAAGTTCAAATCAGGTTCGTGGCGATCAAAAAAAACTATCTACTTATCTGAATGCAGCTCAGGATCGAAATCGTTCGTTGGGTATCGGAAAGCATGCGACCTTTTTCAATTGTCAGCGATCAAGGATTCCAAAAACTTATGAAGACAGGCAGACCAGAATATTACATACCATCTGTTTACACTGTCTCGCGTGACGTCAAGGACGTTTTTACGAAGGTTCGGGGTAGGATCGCAAATATGCTTAAGGTGAGGTTTCGTCAGCTACACGGCGTCATAGAACAAAATAGATAACTCACCTTCCAGGGACATGACGGCGCCCTGAGCTTCGGGACAGATGCGTGGACTTCGCCTAACCACAAGGCCTACGTTGCTGTAACTGTCCACTTTGAGGAAAACGGGAAGTCGATGTGTCTTCTACTCGACCTTGTTGAGGTCGCAAGGTCCCACTCTGGCGCGAATCTCGCATCGGTGTTCGCCAAAATACTGGCCGATTTTGGGATAGCACACAAGGTGAGTTTGCTAGATCGTCTGCATGAAAAAGCGGCTTACCATGATGTGCATCAGATTCTCAGCGTTACATGCGATAACGCGTCGCCAAACGATGTGATGATCGATGTACTTGCTGACCTAGTTGTCGCATTTCCAGGGGCCGCGAATCGAACGCGTTGCTTCACGCATATCTTGAACCTAGTCGTAAAGGTAATCCTTCGCCAATTCGACCTGCCAAAAGCCAAGGCAGGTGAAGAACCCGATGCGGTATCACGGGCACTGGTGGACCTTGCAGGGGACATCGAGAAAGAGGAAATAGCTATGGATAACAGAGGTGACAGCCATGAAGATGACAATGACAGAGAGGAGGGATGGGTCGATCCACGCACAGGAATGTCACAGAAAGATCAAGACGAGCTTGATTCGACAGTGCGTCCAGTGCGGTTGGTACTGGTAAAGGTAAGTTCAAACTCAGTTCGCAATGGACCGGTGGCTCACCATTTGCCCAATCATGATAGCTTCGAAAACTGGCATACGCGATCAAAAACTCCACCACAGTCCTGCTCCCTCGTTGGACCCAGTTCCTCAAAGATCGTGCAGAAGATGGCAACATTTCTGACCCCCTTGCCATTCGGATGATGCCACGTGATGTGGCAACGCGCTGGAATTCGACATATGAGATGCTTGTCTTCGCTCTTGAATATCGCACAGTAATTGACGAGATTTCTGGCGACAGGGACATGAGGCAGTATGAGCTCGACGAGGACGAATGGGGGCTTGTCCAGCAGCTGTGTGATGTATTGGGAGTACGTCCACTCATTATTCCCGTCATTTCCTCCATTTCCATCGCTCACCCCTTTCTCAGTTATTCAAGGACGCAACTCAGTTCTTTTCACGTTCAATGCCGAGCCTTTCCACTGTGATACCCACAATGGATCACATCGACGCACATCTCGCGACTGCGTGCCAAGACACGATGTACGCACCTGCCATTCGCGCTTCCCTGGTACTCGGAAAGGCCCACCTCAACAAATACTACGACATGACGGATAATTCGGAAGTCTACCGAATTGTCATGAGTGAGTGCGTCTCAGTTGACCATTCCATTCTACTAATCCTGTTGGACAGTCCTACACCCACGGCACAAGCTCCAATACTTCCGCAACGCCAACTGGGACGACGCGTGGATTGTCACTGCGACTGAAATCGTCCGCGACGAGTTTGTGCGGGCATACGCAGCCCTCCCTGTCGACGAGGCCGTTGTTCACATAGAGAATGTACGTGCATTACACGCCTGATGTTTTTTCCCCTCCGAACTCACGAACATTTTTAGACCACCAAGCCCTCCAAAAAACGGAACGTCTTTGACGATCTGCCATCAATCTCCGCCCCCCTCACCTCCCAGGTCAAGGACGAGCTCCAGCAATACCTGGAGCTCCCTGTTGAGGATGTCAAGGACGCGTCCGCGTGGTGGGTCAAGAACCGAGGGGTGTATCCCCGTCTCTCTCGGATGGCACTCGACTACTTGTCGATACCAGGTAAGCTACGTCTTTGTGTCTCCCATACTCGATCTAACTACCTCTACAGCTACATCAGTCGATGTCGAACGAGTCTTCAGCAAGGGAAGACTCGTTCTGTCTCACGTTCGAAACGGGCTCTCAGTTCAGTCCACGCGCGCGTCGATGTGTCTTGGTGCATGGAGTAGGATGGGTTTGGTGAAGGACAAGGACATATTGGAGGCGGCAAAACTGCCTGATGTTGAAGGGTCTGAGGATGAGCTAGATAGTGACTGGGATAATGTATTCAAGTAGTACGAAAAAACGATCAAACGTTGACTTCGTACAATATTGTTGTGAGCCGCTCGAACGACACAGGTCACGTGCTGACCCGCAGGGCCAACCCGCACGGGTTTCCCGTACCCGCGCGACCCGCCGGTACCCATACCCGCGGCTGCGGGAACCCATACCCATGAGCCCGGGTACGGGTTTTTGGTGGGTGTGGGTGTGGGTAGAGGTCTTGTCACCCATGGGTTACCCACACTATGCACTAGGTGCAGCGGGGTCGAGGAGGGCGGTGCTGGTGGAAGCGTCGTAGCGAGGTGACAGCGGCAACCGTGTCGAGGTGGTGCCGGCGTGGTGGGGTCTTAGTGGTAGCCGGGTCAGTGGAGCCGGGGTGTCGCGGCCACGTTGGGGTGGCAGGGTCACGGTCGAGGGGCAGCGGGTGCGGGTGTGAGACTGCGGCGAAGTTGCTGGGAGTGGGTGGCCCTGCCCAGTCGAAATGAGTAAAAAAAAAAAAAGTGAAAAAAAAAGAACTCATCTGAGTGGGCTCAAGTGCCGCAAGCGAGACGGCGACAACGATGTGGCCTGCGTACACACATGTGAGCGGCAGGCCGGGCGGGCTGCTCGCAAGCCGCGAGGTGTGAAGGCGATGGGAGGAGGCCTCAATGACGAGGGTGACACTGTCCTGGCCTGCACCGGTTAGAAATGAACCAGAAAAAAGAAAAGAAAAAAAAACGTAGCTTCGCATTTGCGTGAGGGGGAAGAGGGAGTGGCGTGGCGTCACGACAGGGGTAGCGTCGTGACGGAGTCTTGCATGTCGCGATGGCATGATGTCGGGACGAAGGGCGGGGCTTTCGCGCAGCAGGGTGGTGGTGGTCGAGAACCTGCGTGTGGCAGAGGATGGAGGCGGGAGCCACGGGCTGACGTGTGGCGAGGCGGCGGTGATGTGGTTTTGTGAGAGTGAGAAATGACATGGAACAAAAAGAAAAAAGAGATGACAATATGCACCTCTTTCATGATCTCGGCGCGGGCTGCATGAGGTTTGCGTCAGTTTCGAAGAGTCAACGAATGAGGAGGAAAAAAAACTCACCAAAAGAAACTAACCTGGCAGAAGTCTGGGTGGCGGCGAGGGCGTTCAAGTCAGACGCAAGTGAGGCAACGTGGCACACCTTCCCACGCCACATATTAAGTCTCCGCCCAACACTTTTTGCACAACACTTTTTTTGTACAAGTTGATTCGAGTCCGTGTTTCGTACTGACATCAAATTGCAGACCTTTCCACTGCTCCCGTAGCTGTCCACCCCATGACCAGGCCTCTGATGCCGCCGCCTTAGTGACTCGGCCCGATGACCGTCACGTCGCCAAGAGTAAGTCCGTCCCTTGAACATACTCACACTGCTTCGACTGACCATCCTGGCACGATACCCCTCGTGCCACAACCGGCGCCACTAGTGTTCGGAAGTTCGGTACATAAAACCGAAAAAAAACCGGAACTGTATCGGGAAAAACCGACCAAAACCGGAACTGCCGGTTCCGGTTTTGCGAAATTGTCCATGACCCCGGTTCCCAGTTTTGGACATTCTGGGCATCGAACAAAACTGCATAAAACCGGTTCAGACAGGTCTGTACCGGTTTCGCGTCCGAGTCATACCCATTACAGTAAAAGTTTTAGATGTATACATCTACAGTACATCTACTCGAATACATTGTCCTATCTGTAATCTACAATCCTGCTCGTCATTGCCCCCCGCCGTCTGTCACGTCGTTACCGTCGTCGTCGTCGCCGTCGCCGTCGTCGTCGTCGTCGCCGTCGCCGTCGTCGTCGCCGTCGCCGTCGTCGTCGTCGCCGTAGTCGTCGGTGCCGTCGTCGCCGCTGTTGTCGTCGGTGCCATCGTCTCCGCTGTTGTCGTCGGTGCCGTCGTCGCCGCTGTCGTCGTCGGTGCCGTCGTCGTCGCCGTCGTTGCGGCCTGTGGGTGCCGCCGCCGTTGCGTCTGGGACTTGCGTTGCGATGATACTGGCGGTTGGTCGTTCGGCTGGGAAGGGCTGTCGTCTGCGTAAGTGGCAGGCGGGGTTTGCCGATTCACTCCCAGGCCGGGTGATGCCGGTTTGTTCTCTTCGTGCACTCGCCTTGCTTAGTCAGTTTATCTATTGTGCTTCAAGTCCCCCGATGCGCAGCCCCGAGCTGCACGCGCTATCAACCCCCACCGCCGCCCTGCCATCGACAACAGCAAGACGGTGTCAACGACAACCATGAAGACGACGACGATAGCGACGACAACGACAACGACAAGGCGACGACGGATTGGACGGCCACCAACCCCCGCCGCCACCGCCTTGCCATCGACAATGGCAAGACAATGTCAACAACAGCAACAACCCCGACGACGACGACGACGACGACGACACCAACGACACCAACGACATCGACGAGACGACGACAACGGGACACGAAAACGACTGGACACAACGACTCGGACGCGACGGCTCGGACGCGACGGCGAGCCCTGCGACGGGCATTCTGACCAGTAGTATTGTAGTAGTAGCTAGTTGTAATACCTCATGTACAGGTGTAGTAGTGTATAAGGTCAAAATAAAAGTTGTGGTGTACCTTGGGAAGTACCAGTATAGTACCGGTTTCTACTGGTTGAGATCAGTCCTGATTGCAACCAGTACTGACTGGTTTCAGACTGACCCAGTACCACATAAAACCGGTACAATGCAGTTCCAGTTCCAGTTCTGAGATACTTCAGTGAAAATGGAACCAGTTCCAGTTCCAGTTTTCCTCATTTAAGGAGGAAAACTGGGACTGTACTGAACTTTAAAACACTAGGCGCCACTGTCACACGTGGTCCCCGAGCCACCACCTGAGGCCAATCCAAGCCAGCGCGACGACATGGTGGCAGCGTGTCACGGGTGTCACAAGCCCCAACAAGTGCGGCGGCGGCGGGGTTACGGTAAGTTTCATGACTTTGGCGACGCCTACGACGAGGTGACCCTGACAACAGCAGCGACTAGGCGGCAACGACCACAACCGCAGAGACTACGACGATGAAGCAACTTTGACAACCGTGACGGCAGCTAGGTAACGACAACCACAACTCTGACGAAGCGACCCCGACGACAACGGCAGCGGCGGTAGCTGTGCGGCGACGACTGTGACCACGACCACCAGGTCGGGATTGGTCCGCACGAGCGCGAGCGTCTCGAGGAGGAGGATGAACACAGCAACGGAAGGTGGACAGCTCGGCGACGATGACCAAGGCCCCCGCGAAGTGGCTGCGACCGCAACAATGGCGACGACCCCGACAAAGCGGACCACGACAGGAATGGGGACAATGGCGGCGGGGATGGCGGCGGCAGGGCACTCTGGGTAGTTTAGTATAGCTAAGTTATGTTCCCTTTGTATATTACTTGTCTACTCGGGAATGTGTGCGTTTTCGGACTGGGTGCTCGCCTTGGATTCTTTCTTTTCTTAGTACAGTATACCTTTGAATGTCCTACTGTAGTATGCTTACTAGAGTAGGACATGCTTAATGAGAATTTTACCAAGTCGCAAATAAGCAACTTGGCTTTGACTCAGCCAAGAAATAAGTTAACTAAGTTGGCTAAGTGTGAGTAAGTTTTTGTGACATTTTCCTGGTGCAATCTCACCACACTCAGTTTGAATTTTTTTTATTGATGTCACATATCTGTCCTTAATCTTGCCTTAAGACAATATTTCTAAGTGCAAATTAAGTCACTATTTCACTTGACAGTCTGAGGTGCCTTAATAGGCCAATTAAGGCAGCTAAGTACTTTGAGGTTTTCCTGATGTAATACAATAGTCCTGCAGGATGCTACTGGTACTACAGTAGAACTATGGTAGTAGGCCTAGTACTACAGTAGAACTATGGTAGTAGACCTGGTACTACAGTAGAACTATGGTAGTAGACCTGGTACTACAGTAGAACTATGGTAGTAGGCCTGGTACTACAGTAGAACTATGGTAGTAGGCCTGGTGCTACAGTAGAACTATGGTAGTAGGCCTAGTACTACAGTAGAACTATGGTAGTAGGCCTAGTACTACAGTAGAACTATGGTAGTAGGCCTGGTGCTACAGTAGAACTATGGTAGTAGGCCTAGTACTACAGTAGAACTGTGGTAGTAGGCCTGGTACTACAGTAGAACTACAGTAGAACTACATACAACATAAATGTTGCTATGCTGCTACAGATGCTATGGAGCTACTGTAGCGCTACTGTAGCGCTACATAGAGGATCATGGATTGCTGATGTACTGATGACCACCCATGCCAGCAACACCACGACAACAAAACCCACACATGCCGCAACCCGCCACTGCCACCTCAACTACCACCATCACCACCGCTACCGACCACCACCCCATGCCAGCAACGCCACCGTCGCATCAACCCGACCTGCTGCACCCCCATCAATGCCGCCCCAACTCACCGCACCACGTCATCGCCACGTCAACCGCCACCGCCACGTCAACTGCCACCACCACCATTACCAAGTACCACCTACCCATCCCAGCAACACCAGCACAACGACGACCAATGCCAGCAACGCCACCGCTGCATCAACCGACCCGCCGCAGCCCCAACTCAACACGCCACGTCACCGCAGCAACACCACCGCTCTCACCCTCGCACCCTACCAACCCCATCCCGTTCAACCGCCCTCGCCTGACCTCGTCCCTATAGTATTAGTAGTTTTATGTACTTTTATTAAATAAATGAATATATTAATTTTATTGTCCTTTAATTGCTGTGTGAAATTAAATTGATTCGGGAATTTGTTGTGACTGTCACTTGACTATGAAATGACTACAAAGTGACTATTGGTGACTTGACTACGATATGACCATATAGTGACTAAGAAATGGCCATGGATTATGCAAGAAAACTGACTACCAATTGACTACCAATTGACTATAGGTAGTCATAAAGTAGTCAAATTATAGTCAAAAAAAACGACATGTAGTCAATTGGTAGTCAATTGACTACCACCTGACTAATATCTGACTACTATCTGACTACTGGCCGACTTTCCTTTTTTACTGAGTATGACTGGTCTGTACCCATGGTACGCATCCTGGGATAAAATGGTTCAAAAAAAGAAAAAAAAGAAGCACTGAGGCAATGCTGACAATAGCATGGATGGGACTTTAGGATGGAGACACCACATCTTCTCCAATGGTGTTTGCCACATAGAAAGTGTGTTGAGCACAAAACTAACAGAGTGAGGAGTGATAGCAAGAAGCTAGATGGACAAGTTACTTCAGGGGGTGAAGGAACTCTATATTACTACTACACACCTAGATAGACGAGTTCTATAGAACATCTGTAAGTAAAAGGTAGAGTAGAGTAAAGGAAAGGAACTTACACCTCAGAGGGTGAAGGAACTCTGAAGTGTAAAGGCAAAAACAGCAGTCCTTATATACAGGATGCTTAGGTAAGAATGGTCTGTGCACAGGTGATCCAAACACAATACGAGTGGTCTGTGCACCAGAGGGAGAAATGCCATTGGAGGGCAGAGAACAATAGCTGCCTAAAGCAGACAATACTGGTATCTTAACAATAAAGAACAATAAGAGCCATATAAGACTCTGAAAATAAAGATAAATAAAAGCAGTCCATACAAGTCCGGAAAGTCCAAATCAGTCCATAAGGGTCAGATACTGTATTTAGTATATGGGATGACTGAATCATATCCCATGAGACGTGTGACTTATACAGTCATGTCTCAACAGAATGGATCAGAAAGAAAAACAAACAAACAAATAAAAAATGGGGTGTAAACTGCTGCATGTACAAATGAGCAGTGCACAACATGTGATGATGGTGGTTGGCACCAAACCAATAACCTGAGCTGCAGTGTGGGAGCATGAGCCCAAATTCATGAACAAGACAGCCACAGCGGGACAATTGCCCCCTGCAGGCGATTAATGGTGAGGTTAAATAATGAGGATACTTGAAGGAAAAGATGAGAAGATGAGAAGAGACATGTCACAGTTTCGCCCTCGCTGGCATGTGATTTGCCTTGAGACTGACCTCTGACTGCCGACATCCCAGTGGTAGCATCCGCGTGCACACCTGAAGTCCCTTGGTAGGATTGGCAAGCCAAAGAGGAACTGTTGACACAGGAATGGATATGGGCAGCAATAACTGCCTTAGAGGAAGAGGGCATGTATGCCCGACATGCGGTGAGTGAACAATCCCCTCCCCCTGATAATCACTATCAGGAACCTTGGGAATAGGACCTGAAGATTGGCTATCACGTGACCCTGGCATGTGACCTGCCTAGACTCAACCAGATGAACCTGGATGAGCTTGTGCCTGGACTTCTGCCTCATGTATAAAGGATTCGCATGTGATTACTGGTGCTGACTGATTGTGACTCATACTCAATGACTGACTCTGACTCATGCCCTTGAGCTCTTAAAGCCATTGGCCACTCATATTAGGATTTGTGGCTGTGTACTCACATGCTCAAAATGGGTACTCGTGCCACAAGTACAAGTTTCAACTGGAAAAAATTGGCAAGTACTTGCACTGATGAGTACTTGTGCCGACGAGTACAAGTCGCTCTTCAGACATTTCCGACAAGTACTCATACTTGTGAGTATAAGGCTTATTGGAAATGCACACTGGGTGGGGTCATATACAGCAGCTTTTGAATATATGAATGTAGCTTTCATGATGATCTGCAGGTCTTCCTCTGATCTCTGATATCCTGTCTGCAGTTAATAGTCATGTGACTGAAGAGTGTAACACAGCGCAGCTCATTTGTTACCAGTTTTTGGTAATAGTTTAATGCCAATTGACTTATCACATTACCATTCTCTTGACGCCTTTGAGACATATTATATTAACAAGTACATGGACTACCACACCTTTGAAATTGCATCATAGGTGACTGACTTGGAGGTACTGCACGGCTGGACAGTTTGGCATTAAGTGTTGATGAGTGGCCTGAGTGCACTTAGCGGCTCAATGGACATGCAGATAACGGACTGCTTTAGATTAGATATACAGGACTTATAGATTAGATTATTTTGATCTTTACAATCTCGGACTTCTTGTATTCTCTTATCTATGACATCACACATGTACATGACATCATGGACCACTCTGGATTACCCTTGTACTGCGTCTATGTACTTCCCTTTGTTTTCTTATCTTTATTGTGATGTCACTATGATATCATAGTCTGGACTCTTCTTGTTCTCTATGCCTTGTTCTCCTTGTGTCCACTCCTTTGTCTGTGTACAGAACAATGTGTCCTTGTATTTACTGTGACTTGCTGTTACCAGCGTCACTCTCTGTAGGAGTATAAGTAGTGTACCATGTACACTCTGGCACCACACCAGTTCTCATCTGTTGTGTGCCAGGTATGTCTTCTCTCCTGTATAAACACCAGTTCTCATCTGTTGTGTGCCAGACATCACATCTGCTTCACTTGCTAGATCTCTCTGTTGCTACTTCAAGCCTACTTGCATATCTCACCACAGTCTTCTCAGTTCACTGTGAGTACTACTAGTATGCCCTCTATGTATGCTGTTCATCATTAAGGAGGATATTATGCATTGAAGTTGACGGAGTTGTCGAACATGCTTTGGTCAAGAAAACCATGGGAATGTCGTTAGTGTCGTTAGTTCTCCCATAGTGATCTGACGGCGGCATCTCAAATTAATCCACATGACTTGTATATAATTAGTCAAGATTTAAAACCCAGTTCTGGAAGATGGTGGGTCTAAGGCAGAGCGAGGCACGAGTGGTGCCTTAGAGCATTGTCTTTGTGTGAGCGGGCATGGCGGCACGTGCTCATTTCCTCCATGCCTGCCACCACCTGCCCACCGTTTTTCCAACCAGTCTAGAAAACCGGAATTCTTTATTTTCTCTTGAGTCTCATTCCACAAAAACACCATCCGCCTCTCTCGTACACCCAGCAAATGCCCCACATACTTGAAGACCCAGCCCAAGCGAAGTGCCTGAACTTCGAGGGCAACAAATGGGATTTCCTATGGCAGACAATGATTGACGCCCACCCAGGCGTAGACCCCCTCACCGAATAAGGTGCCGCTCAGCGCCTGAGAGAAGCCTGAACCAGAGAGAATGACAACCAGAGAGCTGCCTGGGATGAGCAGCTTGAGCAAGACCGAGCCAAACAAGAAGAGCAGGACAGGTTGGCGCAGGAGGAAGAAGACGCCCAGCGGGGGCGCGGTGGCTGAGTGGATGTGCCACCACCCCTGGGGTTGCTTCGGCAGTCGCCGGCCTTGGGCAAGAGGGTCCTGAATTCGAATCCCGGTTTAAACCACTTGGGGGTTTTTAGTGGGTATTGCCGGTGAGCCAAGTCCCACAGTACTTCCCACACTGCAGCACCCAGAGTGTCCCGTGGGAATGTCTCCGTAAATGGATTTCCCCCCAAGAAGTTCCTGGCGCTTTGTCAGGCTTCACTCTGGTGTTGGGAGCCTGGCACCTACAGCCTTGTGATCACACCACACCGGGAAAAACCTGGCAGGAGTTTCCAAAAAAAAAAAAAAAAGAAGATGCCCAGCAGGCCCTGTGTGATAAGGAGGACAAACTGCAGCGCAAAGAAGCAGAAAAGAAAAGACCCAAAATTGGCTCCTTTGTCAAGGGCCAAGGCGTTGGCAACTGGATCGAACCGCGCCCAGCACAGTATGCCCTGAACAAAATCAACAATCTGGAGTACATCAAACTGGACTACTTCACCATCAGAGGGTGCAGAGACACTGCAGCCGACTCCAACAAGTCCATCAGCCAAGACACCATGACCTTTGCACAGTTCAAGGACACCTTGGCCATCCGCCCTCTCACTGCCATGAGGCCTTCCTGAAGCATCCAAAGTGACGAGAGCCTCAGCTGGGACGAGGTCATGTATGCGAAGAACACAATGCTACACTTCATGGCCCAATCCTGGGCCTGGCTGTCGGCGCACATAGAATCCCTAGCCGCCTTTTTTGTCGCCCTTGAGGTGCACCCCAGAAGAGTACAAGACAACGGCAATGAGGTCCTCATCCTGTACCAGAGCCGCGTTCAACGTGAATGGTTTGACGCCTTCAAGCAGAACTGAGGCTTCGACATTGAGATCATCAATGAAGCCTTCTTACAGTCCCTCACCGAGACCGTAAACAACAAGATCCAGGACAAGAAGATTGAGCAGGTGTGTTTCCTTCTTGAAATCGATACAACAGAGCCCGGACGCTAACAGTGTTCTTTCCTTTCTTCCTTCCCCTCATACTCCAACCCCTCCCACTACACTGTACCCCTGCCATGCTGTTCGCTGTCCCGCGTTGAATCGAACGCTGCTGTGCCATACTCCCACCGCCAGCTTTGCCCTGTGTGCTGGTACCCCCACACCCACTGCCAGCCCTGCCCTGTGCATGCAACTTGCCGTTTTCTGCCGCCACTGGTTACCGCACCCTCAGATAATGAGAGTGCAGGCCAGTCACGAAACCCCCGGTTCTTGTGGGTCTTCCAGGCACCAAGACTGGGCCAGTCACTTGCATGGCCGAGCACGCTCTGCCTCTCCTCGCCACGCCACTTCTCCCAGGAGACGGCCACACTCGCACTCACCCCACACTGCCCAGAATACCTTGTCTGACTGCGTGGAGCCACTCTCCCGAGGTACAGCTAAATGCACCAGGCCAGACAAGCCTCCGTTTTTTCCATCCGGCGCAGGTCTACGTGGGGGAGTCTGCACAGCATGCCTCAGCCTCCATGAACATGCCTTCTCCAAGTGCGATGGTATCAAGCTGTGGGACAGCTCACCTGGCATCTCCAGAAAAAACAGCCAGGGAAGGCTGGTCATAGCAGACGGCCTCCCGTGTGCTTTGACTGGCAAATCCCGAAGGGATGCCCCTCTGCCACCCACCCTGAGTGTCACAGATGCTCGGGATGCGGAAAACTCGACCATGGGGCCCAGACATGCCCTTGAGCAGGGAAGGCATAAGCCCCTCACCCCGTACAACTGCGACACCTGGGCGACGGAGCTCTTGTGCCTCGGTCTCCTCCCCAAGTACCCCTTCTCTCATACAGAGTTTCGCAGTTGGCTTTGATTTGGGTGTTCCCGTCATTTCCTGCACCTTTACCCCTCCTAACCATGCTTCCATTAATGCGCTTATTAATGTATATAATACTATTGTTGAACACGAATTTACAC
>JAKELH010000817.1:0-26985 GCA_021525015.1 Lactarius pseudohatsudake
ACAACCTCGACGGATCGTCCTGTCCTGGACACGCGACCCACGCGCCGCCCGCGTCCCGAATATGCACCTCGCCGGCAGGGTGCGCGAAGCCCATGAAGCGCCCCGGCACGATCGGGACGGGGTCCCGCGCGGTTTACTGACGTGCGTGAGCGTGAGCGCGAGCGCGTCCCGTGGTCCGCAAACGCGGCGTTTGCCGACGCGCGGCATGCCGTAGCCTACCATGCACACGCGCGTGCCCGCCGGCAGGTGCAGCGGGAGGTACACGGCGTCGAGCAGCGCGAGTGCGGCGCCGAGCGAGTGTCCGGTCACGGCGACGGAGGACGCGCTGCCGTGCTGCGCGAGCAGTTCCTGCACGTGCGCGAGGATCGCCCGTTGCTGTCCTGGGTTGTTGCCACCGGCGGTCATGGGTGTGTTGCACCGTCAGCTGTGCCAGTGGGCTTACTTACTCTGCGTGTTCGGCTGGCAGAGCCGCTGTGTACTTGGATCGAGGAGGGGAGGCCGGGAAGAGCGTCGAGTCCAAGTTGGTCAGAAAAAAGTCGACGTCCGTCAGATCCGTGAGGCTCGAGGTGAGTGACACCCATCAGTCAGGGCGTTCGTATGGGTTGGTTCTTTACTCACATGCTTGTGGGGTTCGTCCCCTGATGGGCGACGACGACAGAGCTCAAGGTGGGGTCCCACCCAACGTACCCTGCACAGTTGCTCAGTGTCGCCACAGATTATGAGTACGGAGTAAGCTACGGACAGAATTGGACCGCAGAGCCATCTCCACCTGAAGCCGAGGGCTGGAAAGTCGGGTTTCCCGCACAGTACGCTAGCGAGGTTCGCAATCAGTCTCCACGTCTCCTGGGGCGTTAGCAGATGATACGGACCTCCGCACGACCAGGTCAGGGTGTTCGCAGGGTCGCAGTAAGCCGCCGCAGCATAGAAGGAGTATGGCTTGAACTCTTCGATCTGCGCTTGACTCAGAGTGGCGATGTCTTGGCGACAGCAATAGCATGGGCGATTCTGAAGAATGCAAAGGCAGCGAAAATGTAGGACAGCATCTCAAGCAACGTTTCAAGGCAGAGAACACCGAGAATCAACTGACGACGAGAGACCATGCGCCTTTAAGCCCGGAAAGCGCGGGCCTCTTACGGGATCCTGGCACTCAACCAGGAGAAAATGCATGTGCGTTGGAAGCGCCCTGATGCACGCAAAGCTTATTATTTCAAGAGGCGCCAGTGACCGTTCAGGCTTGGCTTGAGAATATACAACAGAATCTGGAGTGCGCTTCGACGCCAGGTGGCCATAGACGTAACGAGGTCATGAGACATAGCAAAGGGTATCCGAGGAGTCCCGGTCAAAGTCGATTCCGTGAAACCTCAGCGAGTCAGTAGCGTCTGCGGGCAAGCTCCTACTGCAGGAGAGCCTTCCAACTTATCCGAGGGCAGAGCATCAAAGAGACATCACATAGAGCGTCCGCTTCCCACGGGGAGTACAAACGGGGTCAACGAAACTACTCACGGGAAGCCAGAAACCACGAGGTCCGTGGGTCACGAGAAACACCGATTATTGTATGTCGGAGACGGACGGGGAACACGTAGCCACTCTGAAACCCGCCAGAACAGCTCCCGTGTAGCCTTGAGTGAGTTGCGAGGTTCGAATTTCCATGCCATGGAGGTGACCGCACGGAAGGAGTCTAAGAGCGGACTCGGAGGGGTTTCAATTCAAGCTTTCCAGTGGCGGTCGCTCGGTTACGGCCCGGCGCGTTTCAGTCACGCGGAGAAGGTGACTCGGTCATCTCGTATTTTTCTGTGATTTGTGATCATTTTCAGTCCCACTTTCCTCGTCCCACGGGTGTTGTACGTATACGGATTCACCGGGTCACTATCGTGGGAGCAGGACGGTGTTCATGCGGCCCTCTGAACCCCGCATGTCTAGATTGCAGTCTGATAGATGTGTACGAAAAAGAACGACGACACTTAAGAATGAATGATGGCTAAACGAATGGAATCTCCCCGTCATATAGTTCTCGACGCAGACAAAACAGCCACTAGCGTGTTGGTCTTAGTATTGAATGAACTCGACAGCGGCATCAACCATCTTTTCAATAGGATAGATGTTGTTTGGCGCGCTTGTGGCGCAGAGAAGCACGGCGCAGGGAATTTGGAGTTGACGAATCGGCACGCTTGGATGAGGTAGAATTGTTGGCAGTACTGGAAACGTTTCTGTATGGGTCGCACACTTTCGGGTCGTGGTACTGCGACGGGTCCTGAGTAAGGTACCCGAGTCTAAGGCCTTCCAGGTATGACCTGCGAAAAAGCATCATTGTTGAGTCTCATTCTCCAACGATTATGAAAGCCTTTACCATTGACGCACGAGGGGATTCGTCTGCTCAAGCTTGAAGTTCCAGAACTGTGACGTAGCATGATATCGTGTCTGTGACCCATCTTATCACGGAGGCAAAGGAACATACCAGCCACCCGGCGTCCTGACTATATACTAGCTTCTGCGCGTCCGCCCACTTCCGCAGAAAGTCGTCTGTTGCGTTAAATTGTGTGGATAATGCCCACTCGCCAACCCACACTGGTGTGTTCCTCAACGCGATATCGTTCTGAATAGTCTGGCGGTCTACAATAACACGCGGTCAGATAAAGGGCGGAAACAAAGGACACTAGACGTACTGCACAAGTCGCGCAGATAAGCATCCGGATTGTCATCTGCGACGCCCTACAAGACGAATACTGAGAATACACGAGTGAAATCGGTTGCTCATCAACGTACGCCAAAGCTGCGAAGAGAAAATAACGAAGTTTGGTCAAGCTGCAATGATGCCAAAGAAACTTGAACGAACCTATAGTACAAATGATGGTCGTACGACTGAGGGCCGATGGCTGCATCTGCAGGGTTTGCAGGGTTATTGCCCTGCCAGAGGATGTCCATGAAGCTGAAACCGCTTCTTCATTGGCATGTCTTCACAAAACGGAAGGTGGGAAAACTGACTTGGTGGTAAGTGGAGCGCGTCCCTTGCATGCGCCAAAGTCCAGCGATCCAAACTCGAGTTCCATGTCGATCAATATAGTAATAGCCTCAGTTACGGCCTTGACAACAGCAGATCCAGTTTCAAACAGGCCCGAATCATCACCGCTGCACGCGTCGGTAAGCAGTCCGCCCAGACCCACAGCGGTCGATGGGTTATCGTATTGGAGAGCCGGAATCCCTGGCACCTCTATTCCAAGAAGTAACTCAGTAGCACGCACGACCGCGACGAAACTCTTCTGGACTTGTCAGGAAATTAGCGGGGAGAATCCGGAGACAGATCGAAAGGTTGAGAAGTGCTTACATTCGCCATAGCCAGGTGTCTTCGACGCGTCCATGATGGGCTCATTCGCGGCTTGAATGGAAAAGACGCTCTTGAAGTTGGGGTGTAAATGGGAGAGGGCAGTCATCACGGCGGTCCAAGTAAGAGCACGACCATAGTTGTAGGCCGTCTAATCCTGAGATAAGATAATGCAGACAGTAAAAGTACGAAAGATACCTACGTAAAATTGGACATCGTCAGTACATCTACATGAGCATTGAGTATAGGATTTCCTGAGTAAAAACCATGAGAATTTGGATGAGCACATACTTTCCGGTGAACATCTGCCCCGCGGTCTGGACACCAGGGAGAGCGTGGTGGTCCAAGATAACTTGTATTCCGGCATCGCGAAGCCACATCAGACCTTCCGCCTGACAGCCGGGATCAGTTTAGAATTAGCCAAGACGTGCAGAACCGACCAAAAACTCCATACCCCCGCGGGGGTAGTGCTCAGTGGCCCTATTTACGAGCGCCTCAACAATCCAATACCCGAGCTGCCAGTGGAAGGACATTTAGAGGGCTTCCGAGGCAACGAACGGACCCTGATGTGCTTACGGGAACACGGACGGTATTTATCCCGGCAGCTTTGAGTGTACTAACGTCGTCTTTGGTGAACCAGGTAGCCCTTGAAGATGAAGTCATCAGTTCTGTGGCCGAGAACCCAACCAAAAAGTAACGGTACCAGTGCCCTGCGAACTTTTTGTCCGCGTTATCGGGATCAGCAGCCACGAGAGCGCTGCACAAATCAGTCATCGACTACCTTAGACGGGTATGGGGCTCACAATTCCGAGGCGATGCAGGTTGAGCACTTGTCACAGAGTTCCCCACCCATGGCCTTCCATTCTGGTAAGGAATGTGACAAGTGAGCGGTTCGCATCCTGACCACGGAGGAAGGCAGACGGACCTTCCGGGAGCATCCATGGTTCGAGGAGGAGCCTGGGAGAGTAAAATGAGAGGTATACATGTGCCAGCAAACCGCAAAATTTTACCAGGAGCCTAGGTTGACACCATAGATCTTGCCAAGGGCCGCGCTGGCAACAGTCGCTCTGAAGAAAGCAAAAGCCGAAAGTAAAAGAATGAGGAGCCGCATTGGGGCTGCGCTCTTAGTTCTGGAAGGAGCTAGGGAATAAGAGACGGAGGGGTCTCATAGCTTTTTATAACGTTTGGAGCACTGGCATACTTGCTGGCAAAAAAAACGGTTATAGTTATAGCCAGGTGCTATACCCGACTTGGAATTCAATCGTTGGGCCACTCGGGTTCAACCAATCGCGGTTTCCGTTCTTCCGTCACGACGGGTGCCAGTGCGCTTCAAATTTGTAAACAGTAAAAGTATAGTACGTTCAGAAGTCGAGGCCATTGTCGCTCAGTGGACCGTGACCGTGGCGAGGGTTTCAAGTACAATACAGTTGAGAAATCGTGAAACGTTTCATCTGTTGTGCTGGCTACTGTATGTATAGATTAGAGTAACTTACCACGTCATTAACGGCATTCCATATTTGGTCCTGTTATTCCTCACAATTGAATCTGTCCAAGTTCTGTCACGACGGTAGTCATCTATTACAACCATCCTTCTCAAAGCATTGCTTCTTTAGAATCATCACAAGGGGCACGTGAGTGTCATTGGGACTCCAGGGATGCGCATCTGTTCACTGTGCTTTCAACGAATGAAGCAAACCGCGTCGGGCCTGGGTGTCAACTAGATGCTTTCCACCTGGAAGAACACCCTCGAAATGGTCGCGAAAGCAATTCCAATAAGAAATTAAGAACAATTTTCTAGGATCCCAGAGGTCGCACCACGACCCATTCAGACAAGGGCAATAAAATACCCCTTTCCACGAAATGCCTCAGCTCCTTCATCAGCGCCTTCCGCTCCTCTTCGTCGGCGATTCGGGTACCATCACCCAACTCCAGACACCCTGCCTTCATCATGGCCGACGTCACAACGTTAAGGACCTGAGAAAAGCTCTGGAAGGAATACGCCGTGAACTCCGAAAGAGACGTCCCGTTTAGCCCTTTGTAGGACGAACAGTATTCCCCGTGAGGGGCAAGGGCCCGCGTAGACGACAAGACCTGAAGAGACGCATCTTGGAGCATCTTTCGGAAATGATACGAAAGGCTGTGGTCGGATGAGCCACGGCACGGAACGCAGAGACGTGCACGCACCTGACGACGAAGCCTTGTCGGAGCGCCCAACCCGAGAAGATGCGATTGATTGTGGCCAGTGTGGATTTGCCTTGGGTGTATGCCACGATATCGGGCTCCTGACCTTCGAGTGGCGGGGGATTCTCGTGCGTGAACATTACGAGATCAATATCTCGCAGAGTGAGATGCCCGCCGGGTTCTAGTATCACGTTCGACGGTAAGTTCTGAGCACCATACCCATTGACAATGCATACTCAACTGAGCAAGTCACGCATGTTCTGCAGCGCTGGTTTCCACCCCTGCACTGTCAGCGCTAAACACATGCAGCTCATGTTGACGAGATCAAAGGTTCCGAGCATTTCATCTGGGAATGGCTTGGTGACGTCGTGTTCGAAGAAAGCTATCTTATCGACGTCTAGTTTGCCCGCTTGAGGGAACTTGGCGGAGGAGAGATCACAAGCGAAGACCTGGACATCGCGATCACGGACATTGGGCTGTGATACGAAGTCGAGGGCCCAGGCGCCTGTACCTGTGGCCACGTCGATTACTTTTCTGACTTGATTGATGTTGACCACAGGCGGTACGGTGTTGGAGTCGAACACCGCCTTGAAATGCAAATACTGGGCTTTCAATCTATTTGCAGTCGTCGTCTCTATGTCGAGGTAAGTGACACGAGTCTAGTGCGCACCGAGAGATCTCCGAATTATTGTCGTCCAACACATACTCAGGCTTGATGGGAGTTTCAGATTCGGAAGACATGATGTTGCTGGGGTTGGGAGTCAACTAGCAGAACGCAATACCGGCCGCGTATTTATGCTGGCAGATTTCCAAAAACCCAACAAGCAATGGTCGGCCTTCTTCACTCATTGGCCCACGGATCGCGGGTCTCAAATCCTTTTTTTCTACCATGCGAAGGTTGCCAGCATAGCCCGCAAGACCGGAGAGGCACGACAATGAAGCTAAAATCTTCATAGGTACAGCAAACGGAGGTATCTTTGGCTAGATGCCCGGGCGGCAAAGTGTGCACCAAACTAACTTAGTCTCAGATCTAGTCGTTGTATGCACTTAACCCGGGTATCCCACAGGATCAGTTCATCTGACGTGTAGGGAAAATTCAGAGATATATCCGATCCACCAATTACACCCTTTCGCTAATTCTCCCTAGTACTATCTCGGCGGCACACCTCTCTCTGTGGACGACTAGGAATGAGACTAGCATCAAACAGGCCTTAAAGAACGGTGCACCCGTCCTTCCGGAACTCCAACGGCTTTTTGGAACCCTGGCGCTGCTTGGTGTGTCATGCATAGCGAGCTTCGGGGCGTACTGTGAGCCTGAGGGTGCCAGTAGTACCTCTCATGGCCAGACGGGTCGACGGCACCTCTCGCGCGAGCTCGTTGCGTCTCTGACGTTCTCGCCCGTCCGGCAATCCCTTCTGCCCACATGCAGCACTTCTCTTTCCAGTGGTTCCCGAACTCGATGCTTTCATTCCAATCTCATTTGCGAGGCCCCGTAGGTCTTGCAGGCCTATTTTAGCACGATCTGGTTTAACTAGTGACTTCCTTCTTAAGAGATAATAAACTTGCGGCGTTACAGCACCTAAATACTGGATCTACATTGAGGGCGCGCGCGACGTCTTGGGAGCCGCGACTCTTGTCCAATTTCTACGGAATTCTACCCGACAAGCAAGAACACCTTAGGTCGTCAGCTGACTGGCGTTGGATTGCTGATGAGACTGGTTCGAGCCCCATAGGAGGTTACTGTAAAAGCAGTTTTGTCACGACCCTCTGGGTTGGAAATCGGTGATTTACCAGTTGAGCTCGAAACGTATACAGTCGAAATTGTCATAACGCATAATGAGTTTAGGCTATTTTCATATTTTCATATTGATGGGCTCCTTGAAGACCCGAAAACAGCTCTAACTCATTATGTATCATGACAATTTCGACTGTACGTAGATACAGTCTGATGTGCAGCGATAGCATTTGAGATCTCATTTTAGGCCCAACATTACTGTCACCGAGCCACACAGAACATGTTTAGAAGATACGTGTTCTATGCAGAGCACTCCTTACTCACGAATGAAGCAAATAGTGTGCTGTTTAGCGGATTTTGAGCTCGGGCCAAGATCAATTCCCTGTTTCTACTACCTGCCTTCAGCATATTTTTCAAAATCGTCGCATGAAACCTAGTCTTGGTTTTATTATTGATGGCCAATATCTTGTCTACGGGGTTCATTGATCCACATGTAATGAACAAAGCGCGAGCGGGATACCAACTTGAATGTGCTACCCGTGGGTCACCGCGTCCGAGTCGTATGCGGCGACTAGTCACTATGCGCAGGTTCGCCGAAATTAGCTCCTAGTCTTTGCCGCTAGCATGCCCTAAGAATCCGACTTTGCTTTTTCACCCTCACTTGCGTAGTCAAGGTCGGTCTTTCATATCCGAATTACAAGAAGTGTCAAGAACCTTGCAACAGTAACAGTAGTAGTACCCTCTTGTCGGAATGCCAGTGCCTTCTCTGCGTCGGCACAATACACCCTTTTGGCTAGTAGGTCTGGTGCTTTTAGAAGAATACATGCCCGAAGTCTGCTAGACGCCCCTTTCTGCTGCACGAACATCGGTCTCGGACGCTGACTCGGAGGTATGTGATTGAAGTGGACCGGAACTGAGGCACGTCAAGCGGTGATCTAATCATCCGTGGAAAATAACGGAACGGGCAAGGACTATGCATACAGTATGCGAGATCGTCGGCAACCGACAGCCTAAATGCATCTAATATAAATGACGATCCAGGGATAATGGCGCTCTGAACTTGGCTCTAAATTTTGTACTCAGTACGAGGTATTTGAAATTACACATAAGCAATCGCTACTAGCTGGCGGCCGCGATGACCGGTCTTGTAACATATTACTGTCCCGGAATAGATATAAAAAAATCTCACCATTGTCGACATCATACAGACTGACATGGGGGTCATTAGGGTCATAGATTACCAAGGGCCCGCGCAGGCCATCGCAGTACTGGACCTTGTAATGGGCGTGATACCAATAGCCTGACGTCCCCTGCAATTGCAATGACAATTAGTTAGACCCAGGTTCGTGAGGTATGTAGAATAAAATACAGATTGCTCGGAAGTCGGGAATTCATTCAATAAAATTCCCTTTCCACGAAATGCTGCAGCTCCCTCATCAGAGCCTTCCGTTCCTCTTCGTCAACAATTCTGGTACCGTCACCCAACTCCAGACACCCCGCCTTCATCATGGGCAACGTCACAACGTAGGAAGAAGACGTGGCGAACTCCGAAAGAGATGTCCAGTTTAGCCCCTTGTGGGACGAACAGTATTTCCCGTGAGGGGAAAGCGCGCGCGTAGATGACAAGACCCGAAGAGACGCGTCTTGAAGCATCTTTCGGAAATGATACGAAAGGTTGCGGTCGGATGAGTCCCTGCGCTGGACGCAGAGATAGATGTACGTGCGCACCCGCCCTGTCGCAGCACCCAACCCGAAAAGATGCGATTGATTGTGGCCAACGTGGATTTGCTTTGCGTCACGAGGTTGGGCTCTTGACCTTCGAGTGACGGGTTCTCGTGCGTGAATACCATAAAATCAATATCTCGCAGAATGGGGTGCCCGCCAGGTTCTATCATGTTCGGCGGTAAGTTCAGAACTCCGTACCCGTTGAAAAAGGATGGTCAACTGAGCAAGTCACGCAAATTTTGCGGCACTGATTTCCACCCCTGCACTGTCAGGGCTAAAACACATGCAGCTCATGTTGACGAGATCAAAGGTTCCGAGCACTTCATCTGGGAACGGCTTGGTGACGTCGCGTAGGAAGAAAGTTATCTTGTTGACGTCTGGTTTGTCCGCCTGAGGGAATTTGGCGGCGGAGATATCACAAGCAAAGACCTGAACACCGCGATCACGGACGTCGGGGTGTGATACGAAGTCGAGGTCCCACGCGCCTGTCCCCGTGGCCACCTCGATGACTTTGCCGACGTGATTGATATTGATCACAGGTGGTACGGTATTGGAGTCGAACACCGCCTTCCAATGTGAATACTGGGTTTTCAACCTATTTTCGGACGTTGTCTTTATGTCCACTTGCAGATAAGTGACACGGGTCTAGTACACACCGAGAGACCTCCCAATTCAAGTCATTACATAGTATCCTGATGGGTATTTCAGATTCGGATGACATGGTGTTGCTGGGGGTTGGGAGTCAACTAGCACAGCGCAATTGGCTCTAGACGACTCCACATATTTATGTTAGCAGACATCTAACAAAAAAGCATTTAACAACACAAGGAACTCCATATCCCGTCATCCTACGATTTTTCCAATCTTTTTCTGAAAACGTCGAGGGCATGGAAGACATCCAAAATTGGGGTCTTGAGATGGTGCTAGTTTGTTCCTGGACTCCCTGATCCAAACCCGACAAGGTGTTGGTGGTATCCGCACATACTAAAACACTCGAGCACAGTCAGTTCTTACGCCAACAAGTAATGGCACGGATCCGAATTGCGTGTCTCGAAGAATTTTCCTATCATAGGAAAGTCATTAGCATCGCCGACAACAAACCAGCGAACGGAGAGACACGAACCATTCGGCAAATTTTCTAAAGAACGGCGCACCCGTGCTATTTTGGAACTACAATGGCCTTCTGGAACCCCGCCGCCGACGGAGCGTCTTAATGCGCAGCGATGAGCTCCCAGTCCGCCCAGTCGAGCAAGATGAGCAGGGACGTGGTCATGCGTTTTTCCCTGTTGCAGAGAGTACCCAACATCTGTGACACGTCTAGCCTTCAGCACATACGCTCGTTTCAGTACCAGGTGAACTCACGATAACATCCGTGGCATGCAGCCCCTTTCTCCCGGGGCACAGAGCCATGGCGGGAGGGAAACTTGAAAGCGGTATTCAGGAACTTATAGTAATCCGCACTGTGCTCTCGGCGGGTCGATGATCCAACCACAAAGCCCGAAGCCCGAGCCTCGGTTCGGTTCTTTGAATGCGCGCCTTCCGTTTTGGCTGTAGACCGGGACCACCTCTACCTTCGAACACAAACCAAGAGATGTGTCGAGCAGGGTTGACCAAGCTTCAAGTTTGATGCGACCACGACAAGAAAGAGAGTAGTCTCTGTTTTAGAGGGCCTGGGAAGGTCGGGGAAACTGCAGAGGCACGCGTTCTCGAGCCACAGCCTAAGCGTCGTTCTGCCGCACCTAACTGATGACTCTTCCCCTACCTGTCTTGTTAGATGACACGCAGCATAAACTAGATTGCAGTTTCCGCGCTGGGAGACGTAGACCAGCAAGAGATAAGACCGGTCGCGCCCGAATTGGTCAACGGTGAGATAATTATCACATCTATTCCTAACTATTCCAGTCCGTGGCGTTCAGGACTTAAGTACTTAACAGTTATGCAGGTCGATGGTGAGGCCTGTTAGGGCCACCAGTCCAATTGCGTGAACGAGGCTGCCGGGTGGATGACGCGTCGATGACGCGCCGACCACGAATTATTGGTAAGAAGAGGCGAGCAAAACGGAGTTAACTGAACTGTCAGTGGGCCAGAATACGGCTGCATCAGTGTCTCAAACGAACATGTCTGGTAAGCCCTCACTCACACCTCGCACTTTTCCTTGTGAGATTCGAACTCACTACGGCAAAAAAAACAAAAAAAAACAGCCCCGAAATCCGCACTCATACTCGGCGCCACTGGCCAGACGGGTCGACACCTCTTGCGCGAGCTCATCGCGTCTCCGACGTTCTCGCGCGTCTGCGAAGCGGGGAGGCGCGTGACGCCCGCTGAAGAGCTGCCTGCGCAGGCGAGTGGGAAGCTCGAGCAGAAGGTCATCGACTTTGAGCGGCTAGACGAGGCGGGGCTGAAGGACGGCAATTGGGATGCCGTCTTCATCACGTATGCCCTTTTCTTCGCTTCTTGGTATTTCTTACGAGCCGCCCACGTAGGTTGGGCACAACCATCAAACTTGCAGGTTCCCAGGAAAATTTCACCAAAATCGACAAGGAGTGCGTCACGTCCCCTTTCCGGGATCTTTCTCACATCTTCGTGCACAGGTATGTCGTCAACGCAGCAAAAGCCGCCAAGGTAGACAAGGACCAGCGTCTGGTGTACATCTCTGTATGTCCCGCCATCATATCACGTTTTCTCTGCGTTCTGACAGGCACCAATTGCCATTAATACCAGGTGGGCCTGGCCAATCCCGAGTCTTCGAGTTTCTATCTACGCAGCAAAGGCTCGACCGAGAAAGCGCTCGCCGAGCTAGGCTACAAGGACACCGTCGTCTTCCGTCCTGCCCTACTGGCGAACGTCGAACGGCCCGAGGGTCGACTCCTCGAGTCCATTCTTGTGTACGTCGCCGTCGAACTGGGAAGTACAGCGCTGACACCGCAGATAATCTAGGACGGTCACTGGCGTGCTCTCACGTATCAGCCCTAGGTTTGAGATCGGGGTGCGTTCTTTAAGAGGAACCTGATGGTGGCGGCGTAGCTTACGGTCGCACGTGTTTGCCTCCGCTTCTCTCTCTCTCTTCTCATTAGGTGGACAAACTCGCAAAGAGCGCTCGCATCGTTGGTGAGCTGGGCACCTCTGGCCTGCCATCCAGCGTAATGGCGACCCAGATGAACTGGGGTGGAAGGAATTTCACCGCTCTTGACAACAAAGGCGCCGTGTTCTTGTCGCGCTGAATGGTCCGTTTGCGTCTTCTAATGCATTACGGCCTTCTTTCTTTCTTGCGATCCCCTGTTCTCAGGTATCCTCAGACTCAAAGATCTGTAGGACATGTCTAACTTCGTCATAGTTGCGTGCTTGAATTTGATGTCTTTCCTTAATCTCGATATCTGAAGCCATAAGCTATTCAACGTATGGTCCTCGTTTCCACATCTGTGCAACCACAACCATATACGGAGGATTGCACGCATACATTCGTCTGCCTACCGACTGATCGGATCGCGTCTTGTCTAACTTCCATGTGTGCATTGGGGGCGAAATTTCCCTCCCGAGTTCCCGACGAGCCGTAAACGTTCTCTTGCTGATGTATTCGAAAATAAATCGGAGGCTAGGGTCATTTGCCATTGGGCGTCGACATTCATCTGCGCCGCTCTTCCTCGGCCGTGACGCAACTCGTCGATTCCGTGGCCCTTGTGTGGTAGGCCTCGCGAATCGTGCGGGTCGATGATGTTTTCTTGGCACCTTCCTCCGCGGAATCGCAGGATAAGATATCACCATAACGTGACGCTTCGTCGAGCTGTGCTTCACAAAGCTTACCTTGACTAGCACCGGCAACAGCACGAGCACCGCACCTGTGGCTCGGCTCACGTCCCTTTGGTTTTCCCAGCTGACCCTTCTTTTGTCCCTGCATAGAAAATGGTACTGCTCATCATGCTTTCTTGGTTGACGATCGTCGTAGCCTCGGCGGACCTTGCGCCCGCCGCAGCGTTCAAACGCCAGTCCATCTCGCCGCTCTCTCCGGACCAGATCTCCAACTATGCGGCGTTCACCCACTTTGCCCCGCGGTGTTCTGCGATGCCTTTCTGGTTTTGTCATGGAGCTGCGGAGGTGATTTGTCCTTTCGTGCATCAAGATGTGCCGTTGCTGACTGCCCTCCAACTCCCGTCGTCTAGCGCACTGCGAGGCAAAACCCCTCTTTCGATCGACTCTGGAGTAGACGGGACCGAGATCCAGTACTGTACGTACGTTGTCCCCCAAACTGGTTCTACGATACGGCCATTGTGGTGCACCAAGGAACCAACGTGACACATATGTACGTGATTCAAATAACTTGAAAAGGGTTTGCGTCAACGAAACGGTCTCCAGCCTCTCCATTTTGACCGACTTGAAAGTGACCCTCGACTCGGACCTGTTTCCCCGGCGTTCCGTCCTCTATCAAAGTACACAGTAGATTTTCCAAGGATCAGACGAGGTGAATAACTCGTTGCGCTCTCTAAGCCTCCCACGCTGACCCCCATCTCATCCCACAGGACTACACCAATGGTCTTGTCAACCGTGCAGGACGTGACCTCCAAGTACAACGCCACTTCCGTGCCGACCGTGGGGCACTCCCTTGGCGCGGCACCCTCTTTGCTCGATAGCGTCCACCTCCAGCTCCAACTGCCTGCCGACATCAGTGTCAAGGTCATCCTATATGGCCTACCGCGCGTCGGCAACCAGGACTGGGCGAACTTTGTCGACACGCATCCGTCGGGAAACGTCACGCACGTCAACAACCGATCCCGACCCTGCCCAGGCGGTTTATCGGATACTACCACCACCCGAGTGGGGAGATCCACATCGACGACGCGGACGCGTGGGACGTGTGCCCGGCCCAGGATAACCCATCGAAGATGTGCGTCGTCGGCGCGGTCCCGAGCCTCTTCCACAGCAACTGGTGGGACCACGACGGCCCTTACTATGATGGCATCGTGTTTTCGTGCACTACTCCCCTACTAACAGCTGATTCCTGAACGATATCTACTCACCCTTCAAAAGAATGACGGGGGCACAAGCGCAGCTACGGGGTTGCCACTATCTATGAGTTGAAAAATTCGTGCTCATCATGTTTTTTTTTTTTTTCTGTTCTTATCTGATCTCAGGCTGTCTACGTTCCCCTTTCGGCTGATCCCTTGTCGCAGCCACGATAAGACCACCTAAAGAAACCACAGATTGCTGTAGTATTTTTATCTGGGTATTAGTACAAGTAGTTCAATTTCCGCCCATGTACGGAAGCGGAAAGACCAATGCAGGTTTCGTGTTTGTTGCCGACAACCCGAGACGTGTCTTAGTAAGTGATTGTGGTGACTCGGATACTCGGATATTCGGATCCACGTTAGGAGTTCACCTTTACCACCCACATATCCATCCGAGTCCCTCCATGTCGAATTGTCCCATCACCTGAGCCTGAGACAATGTGCTGCCCATCTGGCGAGAATCCCGCAGACAATAAAAGATAGGATCCATGTGTCCAGCAAATGGACCTGCCAGTACCTCTGTCTCTCCTGTAGTGGTTTGCCAGTTTGCCTACCCACTTAGGAGAGTCAAAGGCAGGCCCATTCACCAGACACATGGGTTTGGACAAGTCTGTGGTTCTCTCACCAGACGGCCAGTCCATTGCATTAGGCTCAGAAGACGGAAAAGGAGACAGGGGCGACCCACTTTTACTGGACACACGGATCAGATCTGTAGGGTTCTCTTCTCACCAATGGCCTGCACCTCGTGACTGAGCGTACTAACCAGCGGAGATCTGTGACACCTCAGCTCACATCTGCTTTTTTCACCTGGTTCCTCTTTTTGTCTCTTCGCAGGAAACGACACTACACGCGATACATATTGGCGATCGTCGCGGCCCGCCTCCTAGGCCGGGTCTCTACCGACCGTTCGTCTAGTTTTTGCGGCGCTGCGGACGGTGATCCCTCGCCTTACTCAGTCGTGGTAGAGTCCGACGTGCATAACTTACCTTTGCTGACCGCATCAACCTCTATTTCTTATCGTCCAGTGCACTGTCGGGAAAATACCTTTTTCGAGACTTTGGCCTCGGGTGAAGACGGAAACGGGACCCAGTACGGTGCGCACGTCGATCATTGTTTGTGCTTTGGATACTCAGACAGGGTCTACAGGATATGTGGGCCATTGTGGCGCATCAGGGGACCAAGCCTTTTTGGCCGGTGATCGACTCGGACCTCTTTCCCGGCGCCCCATCCTCGTCAAAGTGCACAGTGGAATCGCCAAAGCCCAGGCAAGGTGAGTGCCGTTATGAACCCTGTTCTCTTCGACGCAACGAATTTCCTCACGTTACGTCCTCCCCCAGGACCTTAGTAACCACCACCTCGGACTGCATCAGAAGTCCTGTGACTCCTGTCAACCGTACAGGGTGTAATATCCACGTACAGCACCTCGTCGCCGACGATCGTGGGGCACTCCCTTGACGCGGCAAGCAGTTAACGTTATTAATGGTGTCGTTGTCAACGTTGACACGTACCCTGGCTCAGAGACGGGTCGCAAGGGGGAAGGTGTATGAGGGGGAAGAGACACGATCAAATGTTATTCGATTGTACACTTTGCGGACTCGCACAATTAGCGAGTTGATTTCTACCATCCACACCATGATCCGACGCGCCACCTTCGTGAATTACAGTACAGAATGTTACACGAGCCTGCATAGCATGCGGGCTACGCATCGCAAGTGCCTATGTCATATAGATATGAACTTGGTTACCGGTGACACCATATGAACGGAGATAACACCAAGGATCCCGGTCCTGGTCGCGTTGATGGCATCTTTGCAAACGAAAGAGTATTCTATTGCATTAGTTTTTACTTTTGCTGTCGACGATCTGCAAAACACAACCGACGGGACGCACCCTTCCTAGCCCCGCGGTCATGCCGTGACGTCGGCCATGCTATGTGCTGGGAACTTGGCAAGCCCCTTGCGACGATGGGAAGAGGAGAAGAGGGCGCCGGTGGCGTCGGGTATGCGATATTACAGCAGCGCTTTACGGTGCAGTTTGTAGATCTTCCTCCTCAAAAGGCTTACGGATTAATGAAGGCCTCGGCGTCCGAATGTCATGTTTCGCGTCCGCTGATCCTGGGCCTGCGTCCTGAGGACCTGAGAGAGGTGGTGGCCGGGGTGGCCGCGTTAGGGCCGTGGGGCTTACTGTATGACGCCAAGGGGCTGCCTGCCGTACTGGACTCGTGCGTGGAAACGGATCCGCTGCACGACAGTCATGGCTCGCACGCCGTCGGAACCGTACTGTACCTGTTGGTGTCTAGCCCAGCCCATCCCCGCTATGGTCACAGTCATGGCGCACGGAAATTGACGGAAGAGTACGTACGTACACCTGGTGTATTTTGCGCGGGTGCCTTTGGCACACAGGGGGCCACTTGAGTTGCCGGACCCGACAGTACCACGCCGCACACCGTGTTACTCGGGAGAGACCTACAGGTTGAGAATCAAGAAGGCCCCATGCAGCCGGACAGCTCGGGACATGACACGTGTACAGGGGCTGAACGTTGAACCCGAGCATCGAATGGAAGCCCCGCGTTGGCGACATATGCTTCGGGCACAGCGGGGCCATACAGTTATGGGAGAGCGCAGGACGATGTGGTCTTGTTTGTCGTCGGCGGGCGGGCCGAGTCGCGGAACGCCGAGGAGAGGAGCTGCGGACCCGTCGGGTCGACTCAACTGAGCTTTCCCAGTAAGCGAGCACCCGTCGTAACCATGAGAGAGCTACTCCCCTCCTCCTCAATGAGCTGGCACTTCGGCCGCGGCCGCGGCATCCTCCCCATCCTCCCTTTTCTCCTCGCACTCACAGCAGTAGACGCCCACGAACATCCAGACGTGCTCACCGAAGAGATGGCCAATGCACCCGTCGACACAGTCCTCTGGATACACATATTCCTCCAGGCTTCCGTCTGGGGCATCCTCTTCCCCATCGGCATGGTACTCGGTCTCTCGCGCAGCCGCTGGCACGTCCCATTGCAGGTGCGCCGCCGATCATCTCCCATTTCTTTCGTTTTTCGTTGCTTATCCGCTGAAAAAGACCGTTGGCATCGTGCTCACGCTCGGCGGCTATGTCCTCGGGCACGCCCACGGCGGCCGGCCGTTCCTCTCGAGCGCCCACAGCCCGTTCGCCAACCTCCTCTTCATCCCGCTGGCGGCGCAGCTCGCGCTCGGCGTGTACCTCAAGATGCACATCCATGAGCGAACGCTGCGGCCATGGGCCGTGCGCGCGCATGGCGTCGTCGGAAAGTCGTACCCCGTGCTCGGGTGGACGCAGATGCTGTTTGGTGCAATCGCGTTTCGCGGGTACTGTCGGGATGGTGCGCTGCCTCAATGTCTGGCGCATTATATCATGGTGCGTCCGTGCGCCCCCCCCCCCCTGTGGAGCGGTGGGTTTACACGCGTGCACGATCTAGGGCGGTGGCTTTATCGCGTACGGTGTTATCCTGGCAATCCTGCTTCTCGTTGGGGAGGCGTGGGTCCGCAGAAGTGGACGCAGCCCCGACTGGTGGGATTCGTGGGTTATCTTGGTTTGGGTGCGTGCACCCTCGCCTTGCTAGCACGGTGTGATGCCAGCTGATGATCACATCCTTCTCTGACAGGGTATCGGTGCGTTTTCGTTTTCATATTTTTTCTGCCCCGATCCGCTCAGATCCCGCTCTCTCTTATTTCCGGCTGTTCAGTCAACACGTTTACCGAGCACCGCGGCAGTGTGTGGTCGGTCAAAGACATGCAGCATACGTGCGTCTCTGAAACATTAGCTTCTGGTCATCTTGACGAGTCTCTATATGCAGCATCCTCGGCATCTTGTGTGAGTTCATATCTCTCGAGGCGTGCGATGGCACCGTTCATTCCGTTCATTTCGCGACTGGACTATAGGGTGGTGCGGGGGTATTCTTGGCGTCTATCTATCCCGGAACAATCAGGTGAGCCTGTTGCCCTTCACCCCATGTATCGCCGACGGATCCTGACACACGTCCGATCTCATCTTACTTGCCAACTTGAAGCGGACGATTGTGCCCTCGATCATGTTAGTAGTGAGACTTCTTTTTATTTTCCCGCCAACCCCGTGCCCAATTGCACCCTCGCTAACCTCAATGACGAGCGTAGTATTGTCCTGACCGGATACGCGATGGCCGAGCACGCGCAGGCCCTGCACCTCTCGACGAAGGTGCACGGTGTGTTCGGCTACACGCTCATGCTGGCCGGCCTTGCGCGCTTTGTCGAGCTGTGCTTCGTCGCCCCGTTGCACACGCCTGCGGACGGGGTGGAGGACGACAGATCGGAGCACACGCTCGCAGACGGCACCGGCGCAGAATCTGGTGCCGCGTCTAAGGGCCGTTCATTCAGGCATTTACCACCGTTCGTGAGTAGCAATGCCAGATCCCGCTTGTTGTCCCCTCCCTTGTTTCGTTTTTATCGTTCGTTATCGTTATCGTTATCGCTGTTTTTTTTTTTTTTCGAACTGAATGCCGACGCGACGAATCACGGTAGCTTTTGGTAGCCGCGGGCCTCTTGTTTATGTCCGCGACCGACGAAGAACTGCAATACGTCCACGACAGCGGAATGGACCATGTGACGTACATCCTTATCATGTTCAGGTACGATTCGTCCGAGTTCTCCCCCTCCCATCGCGCCTCGGCCCCCCCCCGCCTGCGCCATTGCGTCCGGCTGACACATCCATCGTTCCCAATAGCACCGCGTTCTTGCTATACGCGCACATCGTCTTCTTGATCACGCTGTACGCCACGTCGGGGCGCAATGCACCCGACGCGGCGCCGATGAAGGACACTTCTTCCGGTGCAATCGAGCTCACGGCGACGCCCTCCGCACCACGCGGCGGATGGTACTCGCGCGTGCGCTCCGAGGAGCCGATGCACGTAATAGGACACGACGAGGACGAAGACTGAGTAGTAGAGGTGGGGATTAGTGCGCCTCCGCCGCTTGTCACGCCTTTCCAGACGGCGGAACGCGTACTGTAGATAGATGACGAACGTTCCACGTTGTCCTCTCGCTTTGCCCTGGCAAGACGGCACGCATATATTCACACACACATGTTGTATCTTCATCCCAAACTTGAACATCCTCGGAAACGTTCTTATTTTCCATTTCTCAGGGCGCCATACTCCTTTGCTTTAATTATAAATTACTGTTTCTGTATTTACTTGGCGAAACCCCATATCGTTCTCCGAGGCCCGTCAACAACCCGGATACTTTCTTAGGAAAAAATAAACGAAAGAGGAGGCTGCCGTCACTCGGTGTCCGATAGACAGGGCAGTAGAATGGGGATTAAGAACTCGTCGGTGCCTCGCGACGTCCGCGAATACTGTATGCGTACACTATCGAGCCGAGAATAGAGTCCGTTCATTCGGTCATAATTTTCTTCGGTCTGGCTTGTGCGCGACCAACGCACCACACCCACACGACATCGTGACATGGCTCAGTTGTCTCGTGCTCGTCTCGTGTCAAGGCTTCTGTGTCTCCGCGCGGCGCAAAGGAGGCACTATTCGCATGACGAGTGCACGAGGTTGTGCGAGCTACGCAAAATTAAAAGTCGCGACCAATAGATAACTTATGGGCTGTCCCGATACGCGGAAATGCGCTAGCTCGGCCAAAAAAACAAAAGCCAAGAACCACGACAGGGTGTACTACCCATAAACCGGGGATAGCTAGATTTGCGAGTCAGAGCAATGTTAAAGGCCGGATGCGGACCGAGGATTTGGGTGGGGCCGTCGGTTTGGGAAACGGAAGAAGATGAACACGTATTTGGATCACACGATGATGTGAGCGCAGTGTATGGATCTAGAACCGCGGTCGAGCCTGCCTCGCTCCGCCAGCTTGTCGGTACGACTGCCTAGTATGACGTCAGGGGGAACGGTTGAGAAAAGCGAGTGTCACATGTACAGCTCCCTCTCGCGTCGACACACGTGTGATACGCTCCTCAGGCCTAGCACCTTCGGACAAATGATCAGAAACAATGCCGAATGTTGGAGGTGACGACGAGGGCGAAATATGAAATATAAAAGCATGGGAGGTAGCGTATTTCGTTTTGGATGGAAATGACGGAAGGGTCGAGGCGCGGGGATGTCGATAGAGCGGGGAAAACGTGACCCGACGGAACGCTATGGCGTCATAGCTCAGGGAATCGTTGGGTCTCTTAGGTCTCGACGCTCGCCGGCCGGGTATTACAACCCACCGCCCCCACATATTACAACGCATGTATGCTTGTGTGAGCCCCTGTAAGACCGGGCGTGTGCCTCCCTCTCGGTTATATGCACGAAACAAAGGCGTGAACAATGGAAAAAAAACATAACAGTGATCTGATCAATCGAGTAGCGCGTTAGAAGTTTGGTCTCTTATGGATGATAGGACCCGACAAGGTGACGCGAAGCCCGTCGGACTCACCGAAGGCCAAAAAGTCTATTCGGTGGCTCGTCGCTTACCACTCTCTGTCTGTCAAAGCAAAGGAGGTCAACGAGAGGGCAGACAGACGATGTGAAAAAAAATAGGAGCGATGGGCCGAGCTCGAAGAAATAGCACCGCACCGTACCGTATTATGTACAGTGCTAGGAACTGACAGACACCGGCCGACCTACCGAGAGTATCGTCTCCTTCCTTCTCTTACTTCTCTCCTTTCTTTCTCTTCTCCGTCCTGTGTTATGTGTCCCCCTCTTCCCCTCTCTCACTCCAATTCATCTGATCTCTCCTCTCTTTTTCCGCCTTCACACTTCATCTCTGCACGTTTCCATACTCACATGCTGACCGCGTGTTGCTCTTAGACATCTATCTTCTCCTTCTCCCTTCGTTTTTTTCCTTTTCCTTGTGCTCTTCCCCCCCACAAATCCGCCCAATCCCTCCACACTTGCCCAATTCCTCTCTCCAACACATGGACGTTCACTACCATACCATGTCTTCAGGCGAGCTTTCGTATCCCCCTCAACAGTCCGTTCAGCAGCAATCTCAACAACAACAGCAACAGCAATCTCAGCAGCCACAGCAACAGCATCGGCAGAGACAGCCTCCGCCGACATGGCCAGCCGGCACGCACCTCCTCTCGACGCACGCACCGTCCTACCCGTCCACCCCGTCCACCCCTTCCCTCGGTGACCCTCCGCCTTATGGCGGCTACTTCCAACCACCCAACCAAGCTATCCCGGAAAATTTGATCGAGCGCTCCACATTGTCGCTCAATCTCTCGTCCCTCAGCGTCACTTCGCCGACCAGCTTGTCCTCTCCTCTCACGTCCACCGCCACCAGCGGTGTCTCGCCCATCACACCCATCAGCCCGTCGCAGGCGCCAAGCAGTCACCACACCACGCCCTTTGGCGCTCATCATTCCCAGCAGTACCACCCCGCTCACCAACAGCACAGCAGCAGCAGCAAACGGGGCAGTTCTCGTTCACACCGCCTGATAATCAAGGGGGAATCCGTTTTGATTCTGATCCGACGCACGACTTGACCGCGCGCCGGGTGGCTTTGAGTAGCCGCTCGTCGTCGTCATCTGACAAGTCCGTTCCTAGGAAGCGAAGCTTTACGGCTGGGCATAGCACGTCACTCCCTACCAACGTGGAAGAGCGCATGTTCGACGCCCTGGCCCAGCCCATGGATATCCACACTCCGGCGTCTTATGACGAAGTGGATATGGGTTATCCCTCGTCCCTTGACCCAAACGGAAGTCCGATTGATGAGACCACGAGCGACGAGCAGGACGATCACCTCAAACCCCTAGACGGCCAAATGACGTCGCCCACCTCTCAGCTTTCCTCGTCCCTTCAAACGAACGGCAGCGGGATGAACGTGATCGGCAAACCGATTGGTACCAACAACTTTGTGACGAAATTATACCAGTGAGCTCTCCCCCTTTTTTCTCTCTCTTATCCTCGCTTATTGAGATGTTAGGATGATCAATGATCCTAAATCTGCGCATTTCATCTCTTGGACGGAACTCGGCACCAGGTGAGTTGTTATCGTGTGACGTACGCGTTATCTTTTATTGATTTGATGTCAGTTTTGTTGTGTCGAACGTGGGGGAATTCAGTCGGACTATTCTGGGCTCGCACTTCAAGCACAATAATGTAAGGAAAACCACTTATTTTTCCTATCGAACGCTTACTACGCATTTGTTCTGGAACAGTTTTCTAGTTTTGTGCGTCAGCTGAACATGTATGGGTTCCACAAAATCAATCGGGTCAGTTCGTCATTTGTTTATGACGTCATGCCTATACCTAATGAAAACAGACGCCACGCGCTCAGCGCACTTCCACCGATGCCCAAACGTGGGAATTCTCACACCACAAATTCTTGCGAGCACGACCAGATCTCCTCGAAGAAATAAAGCGCAAAGCCCTCGAGCCGGATCCCTCGATAAAGCATCGCGTCGAGCTGCCAGGCGAAGTTGCTGCCCAACTTGCCCAGATGCGTGATGATAACCGTCGCGTTGCAACGGCTCTCGCCATGGAGAGGGCCAAAACAGAGCGCCTAACGATGCTCACAAAGGCGCTCTACGAAGCTTTCGAGAAAAACTTTCCTGGCTGGTGTACGCCCTCTTTCTCTCTTTATTTCCGTTTCCGTTGACGTAAATCACCTACGCCCTTCCTTTTCTAGTGCCCACGCCTTTTCCGGCGGACCTTGCTGATCCCGGCGAGAGTCCAAATATCTACGTCACCACTCCCACCACTATATCCATATCGTCCCACGCGCCTTTCCCGGTCTCGGCCCTCTCCGCCGCTGCCTCTTTACACTCGCTGTCACCAGGTCGAGCCCCACCACTGCTGATTTTCCAACCCACATACATCAGCACACCCACTCGCTCTCACGGCAGCATTCCTTCCCACACACGCACACCCATTCACACGCGCCCTACGGCACATCACCATCCCCGGTTCCCATGGATTTCGATGACGCACAGGGCCGTAAACGGCAACGCACCTCGGCCGGAGGCATCCCACCACCCCCGGCCTCGAGTGCCGGCGCCAATGGCGTATCTCCGAACGGCCCGGGGTCTGTGGCCGTGGACGGGACCAAGCAGCGCCTCGCGCGTGCGCGGAGCGACTCGGCCCCACTTGGGTACAATAACTTTGGTTCGACCTGGGCGGCGACTCGACCGCGCAGCGGGAGCGGGCTTGCGGTGCGCGCGTCGCGACGCGAGGATATGGTCGTGCCAAGTATCGGTAGCGTCGCTCGTGTCGCAGTGGGCACGCCGGTGCTCCCCCCCATGGGCTCGTTGGCGACGGCGACAACAGGACCATAAAAATGTGTTGGCGTCTGCAGGAAACGAAAACAAGCATCGCATCGTGACTGCTCATCCAGCCGTTTTTCACGCCCTTCTATTTCGCTTGTCCCGCCATTTTTTTTCATACATGTTCTTCCTACGTCCGTCTCAGTCATCAACCAACACCACCTTCCCATCAGTCGGCCTATTTGTCTAACATGTTGCTCGTTTTCTCTGTGCGTGTGCTTTCATTATTTTCCTCTTTCGCATGGATCTCAATTTTTTCTTTATCTTTTTCTTCGTGTTGTACATTTTGTCGACAAAGATGACAAGTTTCCACCGTGTTTTTTCTTTGTCCATCATTGTTGTCGCTGCTTTTTTTTTTTTCATCCCCCTTTAAATATATAGCCTCTCTCGGCTCAAAGAGAGCATTTCTCCATCCATCCGCTCGTCTGTCTGTCTACCCATCTGTGGCACTGCGAGGAAGCCAAAGGCGGGGAAGAGAGGCTTAACCACTATCGTTGTCGTGCTCGTCTCCTTTTTACTTTCTGGTCCACCTGCCTCTCGTTTGCTCGCTTTCATAGATGAATTGTACGATATGATCAGAACAACAACAAACTACCTCCTCTCGCTCACTTGCATAAGCAGAGGACACATGAAAGAAAAGTGAGATACTCCAAGTTTACGCGTTCTTGGGTGACAGGAACAGGTAAGCAAGCAGATGAAGCGACACTATGGGATGTGTCACCAGCGGGAGTGAACTGATGGGTGCGGCGGCGACGGCGGCACAGGTGCGGACGCAGGCGTGTCACCAGATGGCACGTTGGTAGCCGTCGCGGACGCAGACGCGTGTGCGATGAGAGGAGGTGGGGTGGGTGAGGGCCAGTCGGACTAGGGTAGTAGGACGAAGAGGAAGACGATGAGGAACGATGATAGTTGGTTCGCGTACTCAGCCGCGCCACCATGGTGCTAATGATACCCAAACAGTGTCAGCTGGGTCTCGTGAAGGCGGTAATAGTTTTTTTTTCTTACCTCGCGATCGGGCGGAGGGTGGTTGTTGTACGAGCGCGAGTGCCCGTTCGTGTGCGCGGCGGCGTATGGGGCAGGGACCAGCTGCGTCGTGGTAGTGGCCGGGGACAGCTGTGCGTGCGTGGGCGTCGGGGTGGTCGTTTGTGCGGACGTCGGCGGCGCAGAGTGTAGTTGTGGAGGCGGGCTGGCGGCGAGCGCCGAGTCCAGGAGCATGCTGGAATCGCCCCCAGGTCAGCGGTGTACGTTGTGTGTGTGAGGGAGGGGGGAGGCGCACTTGATCTCGGTTTGGAGACGCAGTTCTTTTTCGGTCGCGCGTTGGGCGGCGCGCGTGTACTCTGTGTGCATCTGGTGGGTGCGGCGGCGCGTGAGTAGAATGGGAGGGAAAATGATAGGCGTAGCGTACGGAGGTGACGGTTTCGTAGCGCTCTCGGAGGGTCTGGAATCTGTGCTGGCGCGTTAGGGGATTCGCGTGGTGGATAGGGAACGCACTTGTCTTTGTACCGCTGGACTCGCTGCGGCGGGCCTTGCGCCGGGATGGGCTACATTACTGTAAGCTGCGATTGTTGTTAGAAACTCGGGTTGGACGACGCACGCGAGGTCGTTCTTCGGTTTTGATCATGGGTACGTCCTGTGTTGAAGGCGCGGCGATTGGGACCGGGGAGGGATCCATGACGGACAGAGTCAACGGACGACACCGCGGCCCGGTTCTCGTACAATGCAGACACAACTGTTCTCGGGCACAGGTACGCGCGCATACACACCGTCTTGCTCACATTCAAAATAAAAAATAAAAAGCCTGTTTTAGCCCGTTCGTTACACCGACGCTCCTCCGCTCATGGGGTAAATTTTTTATTTTTTTGACGCATACATCTCACGGGGGACGCATATCGCAGATATGCACGGCGGGACCGTGGCGCGGACGTATCAAGAGCGCCGCACGGCACAGTACTACTTTTGCAGCGGCGCAGACGACCCGTGGGTCGCGCGGTACGTTCTCGTTCCGTTGCGCCAAGCACCCAAACTGACACTTTCGCGCGATAGGATATCCGTTCAGGGACTCATAGTACGCACATCCTCTACAACGATGTGCGCTCCTCCCCTCTCATGATTTTGACAGGTCTTTGACGCCGCGTGGATCGCGCGCTGCGTGCGCGAGCAGTTCCGCGTCGCCATCGCGCCGTACGTCCTCGACGACGGCGCGGAGGAGCAGCAGCCGCAGCAGGAGGGAAAGAAGGTACATGGCAAGCGCCGCGCATCTGAGCGCCTGTCGTCCTCGTCGCCCGCTGCCCGCAATCCGCCCCGCGCAGCGAAACGTGCGCGTCTGGGCTCGTCGCCCGATCGTGGCGTCAAGAGTGAGGACAGCGGCGTGCCGCATCTGGACCTTGCGGCCAAGCTCGAGTGCAAGCGGCGTGCCCGTGGCGGGTACGGTATTGCGCGCTCCTTTTATCACTATACTAATTCCTCATTGATTGGAGAGAGGATGACTTTGTGCAAACGATATACGAGGCGGAAATGGGTCCTGGGCGCTTCACGGTCGATGCGGTGTTGCGCTCGCTGGAGGATGTATCGATTGCTGGGGCATGCGTGATTGAATGTGGAGAAGAGCACTTGGGTCGACGGTTTCGACTCTCTTGTTAGATTAGTTGGTGCCGTGTGAAAAATAGTCGGAAAGACCCGGGCGGGTTTGATTCGGATTCGAGCGAGGGAAGCCAACGCATAACGCACAAACGACGACGATGGCCTCCAGAATCGCCCTCAACTCTCTTCGCGCATCTGGTACGCTAAATTTGTCGTGTCCTGTACCCATACTTACTTATCTGTGTCTGCAGCGTCGCGCGCGAGACCCCATGCCGCCCTTCCACAAATCTTTTCTGCGTGAGTTGTCTTTGCTCGGACTTTGTGCCCCCCTCGATATCCCCACCGACGCGGCCATTCATCCAGCCGTACCATGGCCTCGTCATCAAATCAACCACCCGCCCGAGCGTGCGGCAGAAATCGTCGACAAGTTGCCCTCGCACCCCAACCTGATCACCAAGACAGGCACGGCCATTCTCGGCAGCGGCTTGCTCGCCACGGCCATCTCCCAGGAGCTGTACGTGTTCAACGAGGAGACGGTCATTGCCGTGGGCTACATCATCCTCTTTGGTTACATTGCCAAGGTACGTCGGTTCCTTTTCACTCTGGGATATCCCGAGTTGTTTTTTTTTGTAAAAAAGAAAGAAAAAAAATGGAGAGAACAATAATGTTACCAATACCTATAGAGCACGAAGGGAAGAGTGTGGTGCTGATTATGTCTGCAGACCATCCGCCTGCCGTACAAGGAGTGGGCCGAAAACCACATTGCACGCATCAAGGGCGTGCTTGACGGTGCGCGGGCCGAGCACACGCAGGCCGTGCAGGACCGCATCGACGCAGTGGCACAAATGAAGGACGTCGTCTCGCTCACCGAGGGTCTCTTCACCCTTTCCAAGGTCCGTTTACCCCCCTTGGGAAATAGCACACTCCTCATGATTGGCTTCCTCGTCGAACAGGAGACCGCACAGCTTGAGTCGGACGCATTCGTGCAGCGCCAGCGCGTCGCGCTCGCCGCTGAGGTCAAGACGGTGCTCGACAGCTGGGCGCGCTTCGAGCAGCAGGAGAAGGAAAACGAGCAGTCTCGGCTCGTCAAGACCGTCGTCGATAGCGTGTTGAAGAGCATCTCTGAGGAGAAGACCCAAAGGAGGTGCTTTCTTGGGGCCGTATCCGAAGTTGAGCGT